>CAUYQU010001634.1:0-11455 GCA_963574635.1 Cheracebus regulus
CAGGCCTGAGGCCGACTTTCCACAGGAACTGGATGCAAGGTACTACAGCTCCTTTATCAGGAGGAGAGGCGCTTGCTCCAAGCCTGCCATGCAGCGTATGCCCTTCCAGGCAGGGACGCCACCGCCTGGGTCTTTGGTTCTCGTCCTGGTGTGGCTGTTTTCCCATGTGCTGCTTCTGCTCTGTGACTGCTCTGGGCATTCTTCCTACTACAGACTACTATATGATTATATAGAAGGATTCCATAAATCAGCACTAAATGTGTCCGTACAGCTCCGACTACAATACGTGTATGATTATATAGAAAGCTTATATAGAACTAAGTATGCTAGATATAAGTATTAAGTGTGATTATATAAGCTGGGTATATGTAAGCAGTAAGTTATACTTCAGGCACAAATTCTGTAAACTAATACATGATTATATATATAGGATTATATAAAGGAAATAGCTGAGTAATAACTGAGATACTCTTCAGGCACTAATTGTGCCTGGGGTCTGGACAGCTCTCCTTCCTCGGTGCCCATGGGAGGTGGCACCCTCAGAGACCAGCCTGACCAACATGGTGAAAATTCATCTTTGCTAAAAACACAAAAAAATTCAGCCAGGCGTGGTGGCACATGCCTGTAGTCCCAGCTACTGGGGAGGCTGAGGCGAAAGAATCCCTTTTACCCAGGAGGCAGAGGTTGCAGTGAGCCGAGATTCTGCCACTGCACTCCAGCCTGGGCAACAGAGTGAGACTCCGTCTCAAAAAATAAAAACAAAAAGTCATAGCCGGGTGCAGAGCTCATGCCTGCATTCCCAGCCGTTTGGGAGGCCAAGACGGCGGATCATGTGAGGTTGGGAGTTAGATACCAGCCTGGCTAACACGGCGAAACCCCGTCTCTACTAAAAATACAAAAAATTGGCTGGGCCTTGTGGCATGTGCCTATAATCCCAACTACTTGGGAGGCTGAGGCAGGTAAATTGCTTGAAGCCAGGAGGCAAAGATTGCAGTGAGCTGAGATCGCGCCACTGCAGTCTGGCCTGAGCTACACAGCAAGACTCTCTCAAAAATAAATAAATATTGAAAAGCTATTCTGCATAAGCAGCAGCGTTCAAATTGTGACAAAAATCAAAGAAAAAGTACGATTTAGCGTTATACCAGCTGGACTGCAGAAGATGAGGAAGCTGGACGATGGAGAGTCTGGCTGGGGAGGACAGGGCAGTGGCCCCGGAGGACCAGGTGCAGTCCCGGAGACAGGTAAGTGTAGACGGACCCTCTGACCTAGCAAGCTGATCTCAGTTTTAGAGGACGCATATTCATATGTGGTTGAGATAATGGAGTGTCCACCCCAGGAGGTCACCGAAGGAGTGGAGAACGCGCACGGCCCATGGAGCGTCCTTGGGTGGGCGCGAGGGAGCTGGGAATGCATGCAGCTCATGTAGCTACCAACTGCGTAACAAACTTCCCCAACTCATGGGCTGAAATACACACTAGGCCGGGCGCGGTGGCTCACACCTGGAATCCCAGCACTTTGGGAGGCTGAGGTGGGTGGATCACCTGAGGTCAGGAGTTTGAGACCAACCTGGCCAACGTGGTGAAACCCCTGTCTCTACTAAAAATAGAAAGAAAAAAAAAAAATTCAGTATTGAATTTTTTAAAAAAGAAAAAAAAATACAGAAATCAGCTGGGTGGCTCTAGGTGCAGCTTTTAGGTGGTCACCCAGTGACGGGGGGTTGGATTCATACGAAAACCCATCTGCTGTCTGTGGTTGGTGCAGACTGTCGTCTGGGACCCCAGTCAGGGCTATCACAATGACAACGTGAGGCCCAGGTGTGTCTCCAGGGGCCGCCAGAGCGACAAAACTGGTGGCTTGAACCAGTAGAAATGTAGTCTGTCATCATTTGCAGGCCTCAAGTCAAAATCAGGCTGCAGGCAGGGCCGACTCCCTCTGGACGGTTTAGGGGAGAATTCTTTCTGCCTCCAGCTTCCGGTGGCTCGAACACAGCTGGCGGTACCTTAGCTCATGGCTGCTCGTCAGTTCCGCCTCCACCTTCAGGCGGCCTTCTCTCCCGTGTTCGTCTCCACGTTTCTCTTCTCGTAAGGACACCAGTCGTTGGATTTAGGGCCCATGACAATGCAGAACAACCTCATCTTACCTTGATTTCGTCTGGAAAAATGATTTCCCAATAAAATCCCACTCACAGGCTCCAGGTGAATGTGAATTTCAGGTAGCAGTGCAGCACAAAACCTCCACAGATGGCCACAGCTTCCTCACTGTAGTGGCTGGGCTCTGAGGCTCATGCCGCTGTAAAGAGCTGCCTGAGAACTGGCCGGACGTGGTGGCTCATGCCTGTAATCTCAGCACTTTGAGGGTGAAGTGGGTGGATCATGAGGTCAGGAGTTCAAGACCAGCCTCGCCAAGATGGTGAAACCCTGTTTCTACTAAAAATACACCAAAAAAAAAAAAAAAAAAAATTAGGCGGCTATGGTGGCGGGCACTTGTAATCCCAGACACTCAGGTGGCTGAGGCAGAGAACTGTCTGAGTCCTGGAGGTGGAGGTTGCAGTGAGCTGAGATCTTGCCACTGCAGTCCAGCCTGGGCAACAGAGCGGAACTCCGTTTTTTTGTTTGTTTGTTTATGCTGCCTGAGAATGGGTAATTTATTTTAAAAAAAGAGAGAGGTTTAATTGACTCACAGTCTCACATGGCTGGAGAGGCCGCAGAAAACTTACAATCATAGCAGAAGGCATCGCCTCACAGGGTGACAGGAGCGAGAACGAGCAAAGGGGGCCACTCCTTATAAAACCATCAGAGCTCGTGGAACTCACTGTCACGAGAACAGCATGCAGGAAGCTGACCCGTGATTTAATTATTTCCACCTGGGCCCACCCTTGACACATGGGGATTATAACAATGCAAGGTGAGATTTTGAGGCCAGGCTCGGTGGCTCACACCTGTCATCCCAGCCCTTAGGGAGGCCGACGAGGGTGGATCACCTGAGGTCAGCAGTTCGAGACCAGCCTGACTAACATGGAGAAACCCCGTCTCTACTAAAAGTACAACATTAGCCGGGCATGGTGGTGTATGCCTGTAGTCCCAGCTACTCGGACTGAGGCAGAACTGCTTGAACCTGAGAGGCGGAGAATGCAGTGAGCCAATATTGCGCCATTGCACTCCAGCCTGGGCAACAAGAGCGAAATTGCATCTCAAAAAAAAAGATGAGATTTTGGGAGAGGACACAGACCCAAACCATATCAGAGGCCAAGGATCTCAAGAAAAGGCCAACGGCACGGCGTGTTTGTGATCTAGCCTTGGAATTCACACCACACCAGTTCTATTCCATGGGTTGAGGCAAGAACAAACCCCCACCACAGGCCCAGGGGAGGAGAGTTGGGCCCACCGCTGGACGCATGGACTGGGGCCACCAGATACCGCGAGGATGGACGGAGAGAAGTCACCTCCACCCTCCTCTGCACCAGAAAAAGAAGAAAATAGAGGAGTGGGAGGCATACGAAGGGAGCTGCCTGCTGCGCTGGCACTGGGCACCACGGCTGGGTTCATTAGAACAGAGTCCCATTCTGCCACCCACGCTGCAGTGCAGTGGCGTGATCTTGCTCACTGCAACCGCAACCTTCCCCTCCAGGGTTCAAGCGATTCTCCTGCCTCGGCCTCCCGAGCCGCTGGGATCACAGACGTGCGGCACGCTCGGCTATTTGTGTATTTTTAGTAGACGGGTTTCACCATGTGGCCAGGCTGGTCTCCAACTCCTGACCTCAGGCGATCCGCCCTCCTCGGCCTCCCAAAGGCTGGGATTGCAGGTGTGAGCCACGGCGCCCGGCCACGATTACAGTATTTTTAAGACTGTAATTTAAGAAGAAGCAGAGACGTCGCGGCCCAGGGAAGGTTTCCACAAACTTGGGCCTTGGTTTTGGTGGCCTGGAGAGGTGGGGGCCCAGCCGGGAAGGAGCAAAGCCTGCTCACAGCGGAAGTGTAGGTGAGGGGGGATCTAGGCTGGAACCCCCAAGGGTCTCCCTCCCCCTCCTCTCCTGGGACCCGCCTGCACGCTGCCCTCGGGCGGCGGACAAGTGCAGGAGGCCGGTAAGCGGAACCGGCGGAAACAGAACCCGAGGTCCCGGCACCCACCTCACACGAGGCTGAAAAAGGCTTGTCCCTGCGCTCACCTTCCGCGACGCGGGCACCGCCCACAAGTGGATAGCCCCGCCCCTCAGGAGAGGCCCGCCCCGGGGCCCGGCCAATCCCCGCCAGGTAATGCAGGTGGCCCCGCCCCGCAGGAGTGGCTCTTTCCAGGATCCAGCCAATCCCCGCAGGTAATGCAGTGGCCCCGCCCCGCAGGGGGACGAGCCCGCGCACCTGCATCCCCGCGCCGGGACGTCCGAGGCTTGGTCCCTGTCTCGTAGGGAGGAGCGACCTGGCATAACCTTCACTGAGCGCCTCCCCTGAGCCCGCAGCCCTCGGCCCTGGGGCGTCGTGAAAGACATAGGTCACGTGGGGAGACGGGCGACGCGGCGACAGGAGGCTCTCGGGGCGCCTCGCGCAGGTGCTCGGCCGGGCGGGACACCGCCTTCTTCCGGCTTTCACCAGGCTCCGCCCAGGCTCGGAGGCACCGCCCCTCCTAAATTAGCTGGAGGCGGGACCTGAGCCAAGCCCCGCCCCCAGCATCAAGGCCGCGGACCCCGGGCGGAGCCGACTCCCGGCGGAAGCGCACGGCGCACGCGGAGGCCCGAACTGAGCGGTGGCTGCCGGGGACCGCTGGGGACGAACAGGTAGCGCCATCTCCCGCGAGTTCCGCAGCTCCATCTGCCGGGCAAGGGGGCTCTGGTCGGGAAAGGGCTCAGCGGGTGGAAGCGCGTCTCTAGGGAAGGGTGCGGTCGGTAACGGGGGCGCCCCTGGAATGCCGAGGTCCCCCGGCTGGGGAGGGGCTCGGGGTGCGGGGGCGCTCAGCTGGAGAGGACCGGATCGCCGGGTGGGCGGGCAGATGGCGCCGGGGGCTCCAGGATAGGGGGTGCCAAGGATACCCGGGGCGCTCAGCCTGTGGGGGCGGGGTCTCCAGGCTCGGGGGTGTCCTGGGGACGCTGGGCGGGGGCTCGGAGAGAGCGGGGCGCGGCCTGAGGTCCCTGACCCCCCGCCCGCCGCAGGATGGGCAGCAGCTCGCTGTCCGAGGACTACCGCCTGTGCTTGGAGCGCGAGCTACGACGGGGCCGCGCGGGCGTGTGCGGGGACCCCTCGCTGCGCGCGGTGCTCTGGCAGATCCTGGTGGAGGACTTCGACCTGCACGGGGCGCTGCAGGACGACGCGCTGGCGCTGCTCACCGACGGGCTGTGGGGCCGCGCCGACCTGGCGCCCGCGCTGCGCGGCCTGGCCCGTGCCTTCGAGCTGCTGGAACTGGCCGCTGTGCACCTGTACCTGCTGCCCTGGAGGAAGGAGTTCACTACCATCAAGGTAGGCGCCGGCCCGCGGAAGCGCGCCCCTCGTCCTGGCCTGCGGGTCGTGGGAGACCACGCCTTTCGGAAGAGAGGGGCTTCCAGCGTCCTTAGTGCCCGGTGGGCGTCTCAAGGCTCCGAGCGCCGAGGGGTCGTGGGCGTGCTGGAGCCCCCACTTTGAGGGCCGAGAACATAGGTGGGCGAGGGCAGACTCGTCCTGCTCGAGAGCGTGCGTCAGTGTCTTCCCTAAAGCGGCCTCGCGGCCCCAGCTGCCATGAGAATCTTGGGACAGGGGCACAGGAGGGACTTGAGGTCCCGCGGTCATCCTGATTCCTCCAGGATAGGGGCCGCTCTCATTTGCAGAGGTGGCCGCCGAGGCGGGGAGGACTGCAGCTGGGCGTATCCCTGTGAAGGTGCAGGGCTGGGCACAGGCCTAGTGAACTCCTCGGCCTGGGGCCCGCCTGGCCCCTCTGGGGGAGCTCCTGGCCGCGGGAGGGGGCAGGGCCGCCGGAGCTCTGAGCTAATTCGGAAGAGTAGGAAGCAATGACGTCACTGCGCACGTGGGCGAGCTGCGCCTCCACCAGTTGCCATGGCAGCGGCCGTCTCTCCGCGGCTCCCTGGGGACACCTGCTGGTTGACTGGACTCGCATTCCGAGAGGGAACGGACAGGCCCGCCTCTGAGGCCTCCCAGGCAGGGCGAGAGAACGACCCGCGCTTCAGGGCCGGGCACCCCTGGGTGGGACCTAGTTCGCTGTCTCCTGCGCAGGCGGCCTTGGCTGTTACCTAATCTCTCAGCCTCTTTCCTCCTCTGAAACGGACACCAGACAGTCCAGGTCATGGGGCCGGAGGCATGAACGGAAGCCCTGAGCTCAGTGCGGCAGGCACCGGGTGCGGCAGGCACCGGGTGGGGGCACGCGGGCCGCGTCCCGACATTCCAGGAGTTGGGGGATTGTACATTCAGGAGACGCTGGCAGTGACTGTCCTGACGCTCCTTTAGTTCTTCGCCTAACCGCAGGCTGGAAAGCACTCACCATTCTGTTATGGCTGTCAGCCCAGGGCAAGGACAGCCTCTGGAGAGCTCTGAAAACAGATGTTGCCTCCAGGTGGTGGAATACACACAGCAGGGCAGCCGTGGAGCTTCCATCCTGATCTGCAAGGCTGTAATGGGGAAAAGTTCAGAGCAGTATGTTTAAAAGGCCATATTCTAGCTTTGCGTAGAGACCTTGAAAAGGGGTGGGGCACCTCATAAGAGGGGCAAACCAAAATCTGTATTTGTGTTTACAAAACAAACACCTGGCAGGTACATCCAAAACTAATTAGACTAGGCCATCTCCAGGGGTGAGAGTGGCAGGGAACCAAGACAATGAAATTTCTCAGTACAGAGGCTCTTTGTTTTGTTCTGATTCATGAGGGAGGTTAATGTATTAGTTGTTTTTTCCATTAAATTTAAATTCTAGGCTGGGCACCGTGGCTCAGACCTGTAAACCCAGCACTTTGGGAGGCCGAGGCAGGCAGATCACTTGAGGTCGGGAGTTCGACACCAGCCTGGCCGATGGGTGAAACCATGTCTCGACTAGAAATACGAATATTAGCCAGGTGTGGTGGCGGGTGCCTGCAGTCCCAGCTCCTCGGGAGGCTGCAGCAGGGGAACTGCTTGAATCTGGGACGCAGAAGCGACAGTGAGCTGAGAGTGAGCCACTGCACTCCATCCTGGATGACAGTGACGCTGTCCCAAAGAACAACAAAATTCTCATGTTTGGGCCTGGCCCAGACTGGCTAAGCCTCGTTTCTGGGGTTGGGCCCAAGCATCAGAAGCTGCCAAGGCTTGAGCCGACGATCCTGGACCCACTGTGCTCCGGGGTCTGCTGACCAGGCCGCTCTCTTGCAGACCTTCTCCGGGGGCTACGTGCACGTGCTGAAGGGTGTGCTGTCAGACGACCTCCTCCTCAAGAGCTTCCAGAAGATGGGCTACGTGCGCAGAGACAGCCACCGGCTCATGGTGACGGCCCTGCCCCCCGCCTGCCAGCTGGTGCAGGTGGCCCTGGGCTGCTTTGCCCTCCGGCTTGAGTGTGAGATCCTGGGTGAAGTGCTGGCCCAGCTGGGCACCAGCGTGCTGCCGGCTGAGGACCTGCTGCAGGCACGGCGTGCCAGTGGGGATGTGGCCTCCTGCGTGGCCTGGCTGCAGCAGCGGCTGGCCCAGGATGTGGAGCCGCCACCCCTGCCCCCCCGAGGCTCCCCTGCTGCTTACAGAGCCCCACTGGACTTATACCGGGACCTGCAGGAGGAGGAGGGCTCCGAGGACGCCAGCCTCTATGGGGAGCCGTCACCAGGTCCCGACTCGCCCTCAGCGGAGCTGGCCTACAGGCCGCCACTCTGGGAGCAGAGTGCCAAACTGTGGAGCCCTGAGGGCCGGGCCTGGGATCCCCCAGCTGAGGAGTTGTCGCAGGCCAGCACCCCACCCTATGGGGCCTTGGAGGAGGGGCTGGAACCCGCATCCTCCGCCTTCTCCTTCCTCTCCCTGCGCAGTGAGCTGAGTAGGCCTGGGGACCTGGCCACTCCCGAAAGCTCTGCAGGGGCCAGCCCCAGGCGCATTCGGGCAGAGGGTGTACCGGCCTCAGCCTATAGGTCTGTCTCTGAGCCCCCAGGCTACCAGGCACACAGCTGCCTGTCCCCTGGTGCCCTGCCTACCCTCTGCTGCGACACATGTCGCCAGCTGCATGCCGCCCACTGTGCAGCCCTGCCCGCCTGCCGCCCCGGCCACTCCCTGCGTGTGCTGCTTGGCGACGCCCAGCGGCGCTTGTGGCTGCAGCGTGCGCAGATGGACACCCTGCTGTTCAGCAGCCCTGGGGCCCGGCCCTAGGCCAGGTGCGCCCGGCTCAAGGGCTCTTGGGAGACAGCTCCCGTGGTGCTTCTCTGTTGGGGAGGGGTTGGGGCCTCCTGGGGCCTGGACCTCTGGCTGCTTTGTCCCTGGGGGAGTCCTGGGCACAGCAGGGGCTTGTAGAGTCCAGGCCAACCCCTGCTGGAGGCGGGACTCACCCAGATATGGAACGCTTTGGGGGTCACAGGTCTCAGCTGGCCAGCAGGCAGGAATCTTTCCGCCTTTCTCTGTCCTCGGAACTCAGACTCATGCCCACATGTGCTGGGTAGAGGGGTCCAGCCTGTTCCAGCCAGTGCCTGAACCTGTCCCCAGGGCTGGCAGCTCCTGGCCGGCTCCCTGCAGTGTGGGGCTCAGGACTTCAGGGCCCTCCAGGGGTCCCCCTCAGGGCCGCCAGGGCACATCCACTTCGACAGCCCTCTGGGCTAACCTCCCTGACCCCAAAGCTAAGCCTGCTCTCCTCACCCTGCTTTCTCCACACAGGAGTGTCTTCAAGGGTCTGTTGGTGACACCAAGGCCCCCCTCAAGCTCTGCTGGGGCCCATCTGGGGGGCTCTGCTGAGTGCATGGCTGACCTGGCTTTGGGGACCCCGGCCCTCCCCTTGGGTGTCACAGCAGCTGGGCTCACAGACAGGGAGTGACCTCGGCCCAGACGTGGAGGTGCCTGAGAGCTGCAGGAATGGGCAGCAGCTGACAGCCGGCAGGCTCTAAGCATCACTGTTACTGGGCAGAGGGGCCTCGCAGGTCCGCCCTGGTTTTGGTGACAATGCTCCCACCCTCCCTTCCCTTGGGTGCAGCCCGCAGGCTGGAGAGGTGGCTCTGCCCTGAATACCCTCTTGGGTCCGGTGAGGGAGGGCCAGGGCACATCCACTTCGACAGCCCTCTGGGCTAACCTCCCTGACCCCAAAGCTAAGCCTGCTCTCCTGACCCTCCCCCCACTCCTCTCCTCCTGGCACACTCAGAGGGCACTGTCAACATCAGAGCACATTAAATGCTGGTGAAACCACGTCTTTTAAGAAAGCTTTTATCCGACTAGAGCCTACCAAACCTCTCAACATCAGCGTTGTGGCTTCCCACTGGGGCCTCTGTGTGGGGAGTGGGATGTAACTGGGCCCCCTACCCAGGGCTCTCCTGGGGTTCTCGGGGCATCCTCACTTGGGGCCCACACACCACACCTCGTCCCTCTTGTTCTCATCTGGAGTCCTGGCAGGCCCACCAGGGGTCTGCTCATCCCAAGCCAGCGTCCACCATGGCTCCGAGACACCAGAGGGAACTGCACTGGCCACTCCTCCCAAGAAGCAGGGTCCCATGCTTCCAACACAGTGAGGCCGGATTGCCACAGGAGACCCCTGTAGCCGGGGACAGAGCCACCAGACCCACCCTTCCAGGGTGCACAGGCTGGAAGCCTCCAAAGCATCGCCCTGCATCCAAGCCCTGTTTCTAGGGCAACAGTGGGTTCAGGGGAAGACGGTAGGATGGTCACTGGAGGATGGTCCCAGCCAAGGGGACCAGTCAGATCCCAGGTGCCTGGTCAGCCTGGATCACAGCACCCTTCACAGACACCACCGACCTGAAGATGTGGCTGCGGGATGCAGGCGTGCGCCAGGCCGGCCATCAGGGCTTGCAGCGCTTGCTCTGGCCCTCAGAGGTGGCCGGGGCAGCCCGCTTGTTGCGGTGGTGGGGAAAGGTGGGCATGAGTTCTGGCTCACAGGCTGTAGGGAGAAGGGTGGTTCAGGGCCCAGGTCTGAGTCCAGCACTGCCTCTTGACCTGGCCCTGGGCTGTCTACACCTCCATGTGCCCATCCTCTTACTCCGGAGAGGGCGTGTGGTCAGTGACGGCACCAGGACAGTTCTCCACCACCCACCCCCGGGCAAAGGGCTCCCAGCCAAGTCCTCCCGAGCGAGCCTGAGGAAGCCAGACACTCACGCAGGGGCTTCTCCTTGAAGTAGGAGCTCTCCAGGCAGTCCCCAGCGGTCGCCCTGGAGGAAGGCAGCGTGCATTACTGGACAGTGACTCTGGCTCCCTCACCTCCCACCCGGTGGGGCAGCCCATGATTCAGATTCTCAAAGGCGGGATGGGTGGCCAGAAAGCACTGCGTGTGGGTGTGTGCCTGGGGAGGGCGTCACTGTGGCAGTGAGGCCAGGCTCTGGGAAGCCGTCTCCCCAGAATGTGGGTGGTAGGCATCCCAGCCCTGTGCCGAGATCAGCACCTTTTCTTCGGGTCGTACATGAACAGGAAGTGTAGCAGGCGCAGCCCGGCCTCCGACAGCCACGGAAACTTGTGCTTCAGGTTGTTGTACGGCTGCTTCCGGAGGCTGTACTGGCCGACCAGCGGCAGTTTGGAGAAGCCCTGTGGGAGGCAGGAGCTGAGACGCAGAGGGCATGGGCATGGGCACGGGCAGGGGGCTGCGGGGTGCCCAGGACACCCACCGGCCAGATGTTCTCACTCGGCGTCCC
Source organism: Cheracebus regulus (assembly GCA_963574635.1). Lineage (NCBI taxonomy): Eukaryota > Metazoa > Chordata > Mammalia > Primates > Pitheciidae > Cheracebus > Cheracebus regulus. The sequence goes on from CAUYQU010001634.1 coordinate 10,757, forward strand.
CAGCAGCTGCACGATCAAGTCGATCTGGTGGATCTCGGAAGTGCCGGGGAGAAGGGGCTTGTGGGCCAGCAGCTCGGCCAGGATGCAGCCCACGGCCCTGCAGAGAACAGGGGACCTCACTGCGGCCAGACCTCTGCTGACCCCATGAGCACGAGGAACAGGGGACCTTGCCGCGGTCAGATCTCTGCTGACCCCAGTAGCACGAGGAACAGGGGACCTCGTCGCGGTCAGACCTCTGCTGACCCCACCAGCACGAGGAACAGGGGACCTTGCCGCGGCCGGACCTCTGCTGACACCACCAGCACGAGGAACAGGGGACCTCGCCGCGGCCGGACCTCTGCTGACACCACCAGCACGAGGAACAGGGGACCTCGCCGCGGTCGGACCTCTGCTGACACCACCAGCACGAGGAACAGGGGACCTTGCCGCGGTCGGACCTCTGCTGACCCCACCAGCACGAGGAACAGGGGACCTCGCCGCGGTCGGACCTCTGCTGACCCCACGAGCACGAGGAACAGGGGACCTCGCCGCGGTCGGACCTCTGCTGACCCCACGAGCACGAGGAACAGGGGACCTTGCCGCGGTCAGATCTCTGCTGACCCCACCAGCACGAGGAACAGGGGACCTCGCCGCGGCCGGACCTCTGCTGACCCCACCAGCCCGAGGAACAGGGGACCGCGCCCGGGCCGCACCGCTGCT
>CAUYQU010001635.1:0-36157 GCA_963574635.1 Cheracebus regulus
AATGTTCATTGCAGCACTGTTTGCAATAGCAAAGACTTGGAACCAACCCAAATGCCCATGTATGATAGACTGGACAGGGAAAATGTGGCACATATACACCATGGAATACTATGCAGCCATAAAAAATGATGAGTTTGTGTCCTTTGTAGGGACATGGATGAACCTGGAAACCATCATTCTCGGCAAATTGACATGAACAGAAAACCAAACATCGCATTTTCTCACTCATAAGCGGCTGTTGAACAATGAAAACACATGGACACAGGGAGGGGAGCATCACACACTGGGGTCTGTTGGCAGGAAACAGGGGAGGGACAGCGGGAGGTGGGGAGTTGGGGAGAGATAGCATGGGGAGAAATGCCAGATATAGGTGATGGGGAGGAAGGCAGCAAATCACACTGCCATGTGTGTATCTATGCAATAATCTTGCATGTTCTTCACATGTACCCCAAAACCAAAAATGCAATTAAAAAACAAAAAATAGAAGGCATATATGGAATTCCATTGTTATAAATTCAATTGTTCTAAAAGTGAATATTTCCTATGTAATAAGAGTAAATGAAAAGAAAGCAGTAAACAAAACATCCAATAAAATCAGATTTCATAAAGATGGCTGATGGCTATCCTTTAAGAACCAGAAAAATGTGGCAGAATTTAAGGTTAGAGCTGGAATAGCACAAGAAGATTGTGGCTTATAATTAAATTTTAGCCACTCATTTTTTTGTTTCAATCAAATTTATAAATTAACCCACATCAGAAAAAAAAAAGGATCAAAGCATTTGAAAATAATTCTAAATGTTGGATAAATGTGAAGCAATGTTATAAACCTTTTCAATATGAAATAAAAACAATATGTATGACTACTTAAGGCATGAAAGTCCTCAACTGACTAAGAAATAAACCTAAAATGTCTGGGAGTCAATAAACTGGAAAGAAATAAGAATATATTTAAAATAAGGTATTGTGATCTGTTTATAATTTTTTAAACCCTCCAAATTGGGTGTACATTTAATCAATTGAAATAATCAGGGTTACATATTTTCTGAAAATAAAAACGTAATATACAGAAGCCTAAGAAATCTAAAAAAAAGAAATTTTAATAAGACTACAAAAATAATAAGTATCACCATAATGTATTTCAACATTATATTAAATTTTTTTGTCTCACACTATATTGTATTGTTGATTGGTTGAAAAAGTATTGTGATTTATCAATTGTTTGTAATTAGTCTATTTTAATATAAAGATTAAACTTTTTAACTTTTCAAATGCTGAAAATAATTCAATAAACAAAATGCTGGCTAAAAATAGCAGCTTCCACAAGAGCGTTAGGGAATAGAGATGCAGTTTAGAAGGAGAAGACAGGCTTCCATGAGAGAGTGTGGAAGGGGACTCCAGAGGGAAAATCCAGGAGACAGCTTCCACGAAGGGAGTGTTTGTGGAAGGGACCCAAGCATGGAGTCCCTCACCTAGGTTCTTTACTGACTTTTTTTTTTACCAGATAATTTTCTCTGAGTACCCTGGTATATAACATCCTTCTAGTTATGGGCAGCTTCATTAAACTTCTCATATTTCTCATCTGGAAATAGGTTTTGTGATTTGGTTTCCTCTTCTGTCCTGCAAGTACCTATCAGCCCTGTCCTCATGCCTCCCAAGTCTCAGCTTGACATAATCTGTAGGTTGTTGTAGTGGATAGTTCTTAGGTTGCTGGGTGAGTTGGTGTTAGGGACTGAATTGTATCTTCTTCCAAATTCTTATGTGGAAGCTCTAACCCCCAGTGTGACTGTCCTTGAAGATAGGACCTTTAAAGAGGCAATTAAGGTTAAATGAGGTTATAGGGATGGAGCCGTAATTCAACAGCACTGAGGGATGTATTTATAAGAAAAGGAAAAGGCATCACAGATGCACAAGCACAAAGAAAAGGCCATGTGAGGACACAGTAAGAAGGCAGCCATCTGTAAATCAAAGAGACAATCCTCAGAGAAAACCAACCTGCCAGCACCTTGATCTGGAAACTCCAGCTTCCAGAACTGTGAAGAAATAAATTTCTGTTGTTCAAGCCACTCCATCTGTGAAAGTTTATATGGCAGCCCTGGCAAACTGATATAGTTGCAGTGAAGAATAATTGGGGATGTTTAGATCTACCCAAGAAGAATAATTCAGTTTATACTGGATTACCTATATACTGTGTTTCCTAAGTTACATGCAGTCAAACTTCCTAACTTTGTTGTTTAGCTTTTGTTTGCCTCTGCATTTAGTTTACGCAATGCTAAATACCGATGATAAGTCATCTTGGAGATATATCTTTAGTGTACTTGTTCTCTGAAGTGGATATTTACATCTAACATAATATCACAGAATCATCTGAAGAAATGAGTTCTGAGAAACAGGTTTAATAGCATTACTTTTGTGTCCTATAGTGCAAACTAAATGAGATAAGACATACTAAGTACACAGCACAGTCTGCTGAAATATAGCATTTGAAAAATGCTAGCAGTTACTGAAAGCTACTTCTGAATATTTTCTGAAAGTAATCACTGCTCTGAATAGTATTCATTTCAAGCTCTTTCTGAACACATCATGGAATTGAAAATCATGGATCTAGATTTGTTCCAGATGGGGATAAATGAACACATGCTTTTAAAAAATTCATTTGTGGCTTAGTAATACATCTCTGCATAAGTTTTTAGTAAAAATTTCAGGTGAGTTTAGTAGTTTAAAAAGTGAATGCCTATTTTAAATAATATAATTGAACATAATTCCTGTTGATAAAAGTACATCAAGTATATTCCTTTTCATCTAGATGTAAGTAAAAAGATCAAGAAGTGCTTGGGGAAAGCTCCCCAAAGTGTTCAGATTATTTATGTTTATTATTTTATTTCTGGGTACATTTAAAGGTTTATTAAGTTCTAGCACTATTTGTTAAGTCTAGCACTGGAATTCTTCTTAGCTTGGTTTTACATTACTAGATTTTGTATTTATACAGCACTTCATTTCCTTTGCATTTGTCTAGTCCCCTATTTGGTTAAAAACATACAGACAAATATTAGAAATAAGAAACCTGATATGGTTTGGCTATGTCCCCACCCAAATCTCATCTTGAATTGTAACTCCCAAAATTTCTGTGTGTCATGGGGAGGAACCCAGTGGGAGGTGATCGAATTACGGCAGCAGGTCTTTCCTAGGCTCTTCTCATGATAGTGAATGAGTCTCATGAGATCTGATGGTTTTAAAAATGAGTTTTTCTGCACAAGCTCTCTTTGCCATGTAAGTTGTGACTTGCTCCTCTCTGCCTTTTACCTTCTGCCATGATTGTGAGGCCTCCCCAGCCACATGGAACTGTAAGTCCAATTAACCTCTTCCTTTGGTAAATTGCCCAGTCTCTGGTATGTCTTTATTAGCAGCCTGAAAACAGACTAATACAAGACCCCTTTCATGTGTTTTGAGAGTAAGTAATGAATACTAAAACTTAGAGAAAACTGTGAGAGAAGTTTGACTTCCAAAAGTAAGAAAAGTTCCTTTCAGAATAAAAAATATATTGATATATTTAGGTTTATTGCTTTCAAATATGCCCTTTAAAAATTGTGGTAGATACTAGGCTGTTCAGATTCTCCTTTATTCAGAAAATTCTGTAGCCAAAGAAAGCTATCTTATTCAAGGTGACAAGTCTACCCAATCCCAGGTTAGCCTGCATCCTAAGACTGCTTATATGAAAGTTTCAATAGGTCTAGGCTCCTTTGTGTCAAAAATGACAAATCTGATGGGTGCTGCAGCTCAGGAGCTCTCAATGAGTGAGGGAAGCATCTGCTGCTACTGCCTAGTTCGTCCCTCTCCCCTTTCTCACGTAGGCATTTCCGCCTCACTACCCTTACCCCAAAACACACTCTAATACACTTTCTGATTTCCAATCTCAGTTTCAGAATCTGCTTTCCTAAAGGAACTGACCAACCCAAATCCAAAAGGAAGTTATGACCCATAATTCAGTTATAACTCACAAGTACTTATATCTTTCTCCAATCCATTGTATTCCAAAATTCCTATTTGAAGGGGGAGGGATGGAATTGTGAGCTAGGAAAAATTATGCCTATGGCAGATAAAAGATGCATCATGGAAATAATTGAGAGTAACCATGTAAAGCAATTAATTTCCTATGGAAAAACTGTATCTTAAAGCTGTAGCATATCCAATAATTTTTAAATGCTAGTAAGTATGATCAATTAATTCAATTAGACCCTTCCATATTTATTTGAGTAAAACATATTATCTGAAGGCCTCCAATTCCCTGTTACCCTGTCATAGTTTCTAGAAATCACTACACAAGGTCAGCCTTTGTAATTTGCTCTCTGCCAGAGCAGACAGAATGGCCAAAATGTTTTCATTAGTTTATTGGCAGGGGTGATCTGAATTAACAATACAAGTACCAATACTGAGGACTTGCAAATATTGATTATATTGAAAGCAATACATTAGATAATTTAAAGTATGTATATGCTTTAGTAGCAGAAGAAGAATTGCATTTGGATCATGGGCAGCCAAATGGAGGAGGAAAAGAGAAAGAATGACAAGAATAATAAATAAAGAGATGTTCCATGACATATCACTTAGATGTATCGTATTTCTGAAAGAGATGTGAGCCTGCATATTCACCTTAAGAAAAAAATAAAAGCCTACAATTTAAACAGAGAAAAGCAGCTCTTCTGCAATAAAACTTAGTGCTAAGCCTTTAACATGAAATCCAGATACAGGATCAACACTTATCACATGGGTAACCCCATAAATTCTAACCAAAAAAAAAATGTATTTCAGAGGGTTTGATCTAATAATTTGCAGCCTCTTAGGCACAGACTCCCCTGTGATTTGAACACAACTTCAACGTCTATATTTGGAAGTCTATGTACTATGGTCAATAAACTAAGGATTCTCAAAAGAACAAGATGGAAATTATAGCTATAAACTATATAATCATAAAATAAGCATTTATAGTGTGAGAAAAATAAACTGTCTTTGTTAAGAAATGTTTACCTGAGTTAAAAGATCCTGTAGGACATGTAGAAGTGAATTAAATTCACAACTGCTCTATTTATATGCTTGTGATCATGAAGGAGTCCATCAGCAGATCGGCAACACAACTTTCTCACACGAAAAATAGATATGAAAAAATACCTGTGTCATAGAATACTTGGAAGAATTAAGTGAGATTTCATATACAATTATATTTAGCACATATTTTGAAAGATAAAACAGTGCACCAAGTAGTCCAATAATTATAATAATTTATTAACAATTTTACCCTAACACAAGCCAAATGCTTTTCCAATAATCCTAATTTGACCATTCTATAGCAGTAGGTAGAACTTAACTATTCTGGTATTCTCTAGAACTCATTTTAAATGACCACATTAGTATTTTGGCTTCTTAAAATCTGGAGCCTTTTAAATTAAAATATTCTGTGATTGAATCACAAGTATACAGACTCATCTACAGCACACACGCACACGCACCCACACCCACACACACACACACACTGTATATACTGTGCTTTTTATTTCAAAGCATGATAAATAAGAAATGGTGATCAATAAATCCTTGAAAGCCTCTTGGGGATTTGTGTAATGAGGATCTTCCTTCCTTCCTTCCTTCCTCCTTCTTTCCTTCCTTCTTTCCTGTCTTTCTTTCTCTTTCTTTCTTTCTTTCTTCTTTCTTTCTTTCCTTCTTTCTTTCTTTCCTTCTTTCTTTCTTTTTCTTTTTCTTTTTCTTTTTTTTTTTGTAGCAGAGTCTCGCTCTGTTGCCAGCCTGGAGTCCAGTGGGATGATCTCCGCTTACTGCAACCTCCGCCTCCCAAATTCAAGTGATTCCCCTGCTTCAGCCTCCTGAGTAGCTTAGACTACAGGCACACACTACCACATTCAGCTATTTTTTTTGTTGTTGTTGTTATTTTTAGTAGAGACAGGGTTTTACAATGTTGGCCAGGATGGTATTGATCTCTAGACCTCGTGATCTGCCCACCTTGGCATCCCAGTGCTGGAATCTCTTAAAATCATCTTAAAGAGGATCTTTCTTAAAGTCATTTTAAAGTCTGCTTTTTGTTTGTATATTCGTTTTTACTTGGACTGATTTTTAAAACAATTACAGTTTATAGAACACATCTAGAAACATGCTGAGACATAACTTGGGGGAGTTGTGAACCATGTCTGTGTAGCCACAAAGCCTGCTACACTGCACATCTCACCTCCTGCAGCCTTCACTTTATTAGTCTCCCATACATACTCATCTATTATCCAGCCCGATGTTAAACACTGGCAGAAGTTAAAAGGAGTTTTAAAATATATTAACATATAATGCATTTTTCACAATGTGTCTATAAACCATCCCATTAATCTCTGAAAAATTTAATAAAATCCTATGTAGTTTTATAGCTGAAAATTTCTCTCCTGTAACATTAAAAATATATATTTTTAAACAAGCGTTCATTTAAAATGTAAATATTGCATAGGTGGTTAACTTTGCACTCTCTCTTTAGAAAATAAATCAAAATGCTACAATCTACCAGTTATCTCAGATATGTTCAGAAGTTCAGCTGCTTTAGAGTAAAAGAAATAATTTACGAGCCTGACCCACCCACTGTCAAGGAAAAATGAGTTTGAATGCAATGCCTCCTAGATGAACTTTGCTCAGCTAAAAATGTACATGAAAACACTGAGCATAAAAGGAAGTCAAGAAGAAGGAAAAGAATCCAGATGGAGATGACTGTTTTAAAAATTAGACCGGAAAAAAACAGTCAAATCCTTAAGATATGAATTAGTGAAATATACTTTTGGATTACTGATATGTTCATTTTCTTAACTGTGCTGGTGGGTCAAAGTTGTATAAATATGTCAAAACTTTCTATAATTTAAATTTGTACAATTTATTGTATGTATATATATATCCTATTAGAGGGACAGAACTAATAGAATATATAATAGGAGACATATATATGTGTGTGTGTGTGTGTGTGTGTATATATATATATATATAGTCCTGTCCCTCTAAAGAATCCTGACTAATACACACAAATTGAAACTATTAGAAATACTAGCAACAAATTGAAAAAAATATTGAATAATGCTATTTACAAAAATATAAAAACATAAAATATCTAGAAATAGAAGTAACAAAAGTGGTATAAGAGCTCCAAAAACAAAACAAAAACCGAAAGACACATAAATCTCTTTTGGGAGAAATTAAAAACTAACTAGGAATAAACTATATGAGAGTTAATATGAAAAAAGCTTTAAAACTGATATATATTTTTAATGTAATTCAAAATAAATTTCTAGTAGTTCATTTTATGAAAATGAATACATGGATTCTCTAACTTACATGAAAATGCAAAAAAAAAACCCTCAAAGAATAACAAAGACAATTATTATACCACTAAGGCTTTCATCTTCATGTAATTACAATGTGAATAAACAGTGAGGTGTGGGTACAGACATAGATAAACTGATCAACAGAACAGAATATAAAGAGGCACACCCACACAAATAGAGTCAGTTGATTATAACATGATACAAAAAAATTAATCAGAGAAAAGGAAAATTTGACAAATTAAACTGAAAGTTAATTAAAATTTTATATCTTAAAAGACATTATTAAGGGTTTGAAAAGGCAAAAGATCAAGAAAAGATTATATATAAATGTTTCTGTATATATACACACACGCATATATGTATATATAACAAATATTAAAAATTTTTAAAAGGTGTTTCAGATCAACAATATCAAGGTAAACAACCTGTTAAGAAGATAGGCTACAGACTTGGGCACTTGCTTCAAATAAAAACCATTCGAATAATGCATAGACATATGAAAAGATGCTCAACCTCATTCATTATAGGGCAAACAAAGTTACAACAATGAAATTCCACTGTATACTTACTGGAATAACTAAAATATAACAACATACTAATTTTCTATCTGTTGGTAAGAATATGGAACTCTCATATATTGATGGCAGGAGTGTGACTTGAAACAATCCCTTTAGACAATTATTTGGCAGTATTTACTGAAGCTAAACATACATATATTTTATAAAGCAGCAATTCTATAATATATTGTATTATGTAACAAGATGCTTGTATGTGTCCATCAAATTACATGTAAGCTATGTCATCATGATTTATAATAACTAAAATGTCCATCAATATTAAATATAGTATAGCATATGCATATTATAGGATATGTCATATCAATAAAAATAAACTACAATTATATGTGACAACATTGATAAATCTCACTAGCATAATGATAAAAACACTATAATCAAATGTTATATACTTTAAGGTTTTATACATTACAGAAGTAGGCAAAGATAATTAATGGTGTGCTTTACCACAAAAAAACAAAACAAAACAAAAAAACCCTAATGGGTTAAGGAAGTTAATATAGAGCAAATATTTTCTCAGAAATAGATGCATATTCTGCTTACATATCTACACAATAATGTCAGAGGGGGATAACAGATAATGGCAGAAGCAATGACTATGAAACAAACTTAACATGTTATGTTTTTAATGAGTAATAGCATATGCAAATGTCAGGAATGAAACATGGCTTTCCTAGCTTTACTTTCTAATGTATTTTTAAATCAAGTTTTCTAAACTAGAGAATTGCCTTTGCCTGGTGGTAACAAAGGAAGAAGAGTATATAAGAAAGGTTCTGAAAGAAATATGATCAACTATGAAAGCCCCATTTTTCCAAAGCTACTTTATTAAACAGACATCTCACAAAACTGTATCAATGCATATGGATTCAGAACAATGCAAGTCAGATTTACTTACATTGTCTATCTTTTATTCCCCTTTAAATCAACTATCAGTAACCTAAGGAAGGTGATGCTGGCATTCAAATTAAATGACTTCTGGTTTCCAGTTTATAATCTTTGCTAGTCTCAATTAGCCACATAAGGAAGTAAAGATATTTTTAACTATCTTATTGATCCACTTGTCACCCGAATAAAATAGAAACATAGTGATTTGTTTTTCTTAATATAACCTCAGGAATCAAAGTAAAAATAGTCAAGCTCCCAACTGCGCTTATTCTCTGCTACAAACTAAATTGTATATGCAGGCCTGTTACCTTTCCTTCCCCCTTCTCTTTTATTATGTGTTACACAGGGTGTAATTTTGCTAAAACAAGCCCTTTAATTATACATTGCCAAAAGTGTCACCTACTGTTAAATGACTCCTGTGCTGCAGACAGAAGAAACCATGGGCCCTGCAGGGTTCTGAAGTTTCCATTATGTGCACAGATCCCAAGAACAGCTGTTAACAAATCTGTTGGTGGTTTTGTGTACAAAGGAGCCAGGCTGTGCTCCTGCTGTACTTTTGGTCAGAGAAAGCAATTTGCATTTTGACAGGCTTCATGGGCAGAAGAAAAAACAGGTATAATAATAGCTCTACATGAAAGATTTGGAGCAATGTTTTACTAATATTGAAAGTTTCATTAAATAATAAGCAGCAATCAGAGAAAAATTATGAGAACAGCAATATTAAGACTGTTTACTGATTACATAAATGAGAGTACATTATTTTAAGGAATTTTTAGAAAAAAGAAATGTGTGATATAATGTTTTATTAGGCTGTTGAACATATATCAAAATGAAAGAAAATAAGGTAAATTTAGGTAGTAATGTAGATCAATTTTGTCTTTAAGAAAACTTAATAATTATTTCAATTCTCCATTCTTTTACGTGATAAAACCTTTAGCTATTTTGAACCTATTTTCCCAAATGCTTTTAAACTATAATAACTTACATGTAAATATAGGGTATATGTTTTCCTGCCAGCCAAAATACTTAAGTTTGTATTGTAATTGCTGCTCTGTTTTACTGTTAGACCTTAAACATAGTGATCTAGAATTGAGCATGAGCCTTGCTGAATTTAAATACTAAGTCTAAATTTGCTGTGTGCATTACTGTACTTGAATTATTTTACTTTAAGTTTTTTATTAGGTAATATAATACCTTCAAATAATTGTACACGGAACACAGATATCAAAATAAAATAATTTACATTTATAAAAAGTTAATAAGAAAGTAATGATTTACTACTGGGTTAGAAATTGATTGTTTATCAATATTTGGTTTTCCTCTGCTTGCTAGACATACACAAACACATTCTGCAGATTCTTTGCTTCTAAGTGGGACCATAAGACATAATTCTGTCTAATGGAATATGTGTGGCAGAATTGTGTGCCACTCCCAGAGCTGATGAAAAAAGCAATCTTCATCACACTCCTTTCTCTTCATGGCCCTAGAAATAGCAGACACAATACAAGGTGGGGTCTCACTGAGTCAGAGCTTGGCAAATAGTTGTGTACAAAAGCCACACAAGGACCAAATGTGTTGGTCTTCCCATAAATGAGAAATAAAATTGTATTTTCTCAGCCTAGGAGATTTTTATGATAACTTTTTTTTAGTTACCCTATGCTAACTGACATTATTATGTAGATATTTAAACAGAATATGCATCTATTTCTAAGAATATATTCACTTTATATTAACTCTCTTGACTCATCAGGTATTTTGTTTTGCTTTGTTTTGTTTTTCGTAGTAAAGCCAGAAAACTTAAAGCTCATGTAATTGATATTCTGGATGAGAAACTTCAAAAACAAGTACTAAAAAATAGTACTTTAACAACCAAAGAAATGTAAAATTATTTTAAGACTTTTAAATCTTATCCTATCTATTACATAACATTAAATAAGCAGACTATTTTAAGGAGATAATTTTATGCTATTTGCAAGTTTGTTGAGAATCCATGCTATGCTGAGTTGGGGCTCAGAAAACAATACCCTAAAATGAAGGACTCAGAAGAAACCTCAACATTTTTCTCTGACCTTCTCCTGTTCTTCTGTTTCTCAGTCCCATTCTCACCTGAGGAGCTGCAGAACTAGACTCCCTCTTCCCTAGGGCAGGGCATTGAAAACCAGAATTCCTTTTCCCCAAAGATAACCATAAAACCTAAAAATATTACTCTAATTTCCTTCCATCTTTCTGTGTAAACACTGGCTGTGAAGAAATTATCTGACATACTTTCTTTGACTGTAGGTCATAAGACCCCCGGTCCAGACAGGGTCCTGCCTGACACTCAGAAAGGAGAAAGGCATAAACAGGCCAAAAAGAATCTAAACAGATGGGCCCACAGTGGGCTTCTCCTCTGTCTATTAACATTAGATCATACACTTTATGTCCAATCATATATCTACACAGCTGTCCACACTTTGTTGAACCTAAGCAAATAAATAGACTATTTCCCCTGTATCTCTGTGTCCTCATTCTGAAAGTTCTCATGTATACATGTTAAATAAATTAGTATGCCTTTTCTCTAATTTATCTGTTTGGTGTGGGTTAATTTGTCAGCAAACCTGCAGAGGGCCAAGCAGAACTTTCTTCTTTCTCCCTACAGCTACAAAGAAACACATAAATCTTTCCTTTGTAAAAAATAAAAACAAAATGGCTTACAAGTATACTATTAATATGTATTCAGTTATCAATAAATAGTATGTTAACTCTAGTTTATCCTTCTTGAGTATATGGTATCTATCAGAAAAACTCAATGTCATTGCTTATAGTTTTATTATTATATTATAATCAAGTTGTAATATGTTATAATGGATTAATATAGCTAAGCATAATTATCATTTTATAAAAGCATTTGAAATAAAATAATACATACATATTTAAAATATTTTCTTGGAAAATGAACTACAAAGCAAGTCAAAACAGCTTTCTTAGATAAAACTTTTAAAATAATACTTCTTAAACAGTATGATGTAACTTTTTTTCTAACATAGATTTATGAGACTAGACAATATATCCAGAAGATAAAAGATAATGATTTATTTTAGTGACTCTGTCTGACTAACACACTTCTCATTTGCACATTTTCCTTGAAGCTCTCAAAACAGCAGTGGCAGCTACAAGACCCTGAGATTTCCAAGGCACACATCTGCATTGCCACACATTTCATCTCCCTCCCATCTAATTTCTTTGTTTTCCTTCTCTCTTCTGCTAATTTCTGTCCATCTAATTTTCTAACATCTTACTGCTCAATACATTCTTTTTGCATCCAACTTAGTCTTTTACCTATAAATCACTACCCCACTGAAATATGACATCTTAGTCCCACAATGAGTATAGTGTTTTGGAAATGATATTTCCAGATCACCTGTGGCAAACTCAAAGCTTTACATGTGATCCTTTTCAATGCTTCAGCTTTGAGAAATATATCAAGGATCTTAATAAGCTTTGCTTCTATGTGAATTCAAACTATAGTGTTGATGAGAAGTTCCCAATTGCTTCAGAGACATCCTAACAGACGTTGAAAATACAAACAGGTAAGCCAGCAGTATGAGGCAGGCCAAAGATCAAGACGTAGAGCAGATGGTCTAGCAAGAGTTTAGTTCAGACAGTTGAGGATCAAAATGGGATAAACCCATGTGAAGTGAAGATCAATCAAGCAGACTAAATAAACAAAGAGGAAAAAAAATCCCCAAAAGTGAAGCCACTGAAGCTATCCTAATACACATTAAGTGAATATTTCTAAAACTTCATTTAATATAAAGAATCACATAGTCACCTTTCTTTCTCTTCATTGCCAGACTTCTTGAAAGTTCTATAAAATAGTCTACCTTTATATTTTCAAATGTCATTTACTCATTTCATCATTTCTTTACAGATTCTGTCTCCACTGCCCTATACATCTTTCTTAGGGCTGAAAATAGACTTTTAATTGAGGACATAATTGCTTCTATGCCCTCAACTTTGGCACTGCTTGCTCACCCTTTTATTAATAAAATTTTTAGCTATAAACTCTTAGCCTCTGGAATAATTTTTTTCTGGTTTTGATTCTATGTTGTTATAAATGTGTGTCTTCATTAGTTCTTAAATTTCTTTTTCATTAGCTGAATCAGACTATTACCAATATGCTTGTCAAAACTGATACAACCTCACCTCTCAAAACACTTGTTCTCACACCATATGCTTCAGACTTAGAGTGCTTCTTTTACTTGCTTGTGCATGACATTGTTATGGGCCATCCTGTCTGTCTAAGGCATCTTTTGTATTTTTTTCCAGTTAAATTCTGCTGGCCAAGACAGAGTTAACATTTCTCTCATCTTGACCAAACTTTAGTCAGGCATCCTCCCAACTCCCACATAGTCACCTGTAGAATTCAGATGGTCTAACCACAGAGACCTTACCTCTCTTTTCTCAGAACATTTACTTTAGAACATTTTTAACAGCAGTATTTTTCCTCTGCCCATTTGAGATGCAAATCCTTTAAAAAGCCTCCTTGCCAGGTGTACAACCCAGGATTATCTTTCTCAATTACTTGAAGGCAATCCCTTTGAAATGTAATTATCAAAAAAAAAAAAAAAATCCCTTATCTCTCAGTCTCTGTAGTAGTAGGGGCCTGCTATTGGTAGGAGCCTTCCTCAAAGTTGTAAAACTATCTGCTGTCATAAAGACCCAAGAAAGCTTATCTTTTTTTGGAGGGGGGTAAGGCCAATAATCAAATACAGGTGGCCTGTGATCCTCCTATAAGAAATGGCCTCTGAGAGAGGCTTTGTCTTCAGAAGGGAAACCTTCAGACCACAGTAGCTCTGTTAGAAGGAAACAAAGGTGGGTTTAACCACCCTGATCATACTCACCTCTCTTTCTCTAATCTCCTGTCAATACACATCTGAAAGTCAGAGGTTCAGAGAGCCTGATGCAGGTCAAATGGCCACAGAGCAAGGTGAAGAAGGGTAGATAGTATAAATAAAGAACCGAATAAAAGATAATATGTGTGTGTGTGTATGTATACATGTATATATACAAACACATACATAAATATATATATCCCTGTTTGTAAACTAGTTGAGTCCTTCATCAACCTACCCATTCATCCCTTTAAAGGATCTTTTTTAAATGTGATTGGCCATATATTAGGGTCTGGAGATTTAAAAAAAATCAATACAGCATTACAATAATAATTGCATTGAATTGCTACTACAGAAACATTTTCAAATATGTGGAATTTTAGAAAACAAAGTTACAAAAGCAGTAAAACCTTTACTGTCATTTGCTTTAAGGCTTATAGATAAGTACATTGCCAGAAAAGAAGTGGAAGCAAGGCTTGATAGATTCGAGTGGTTTCATGTATCTGGAGTATAAAATCTGTGAAAAACATAAAGAGCAAGAAAAGATGTTGGTAAAATAACAGCTAGCTAGCTAGCTAAATAGATAAGTGGACAGATAGACAGATAACAGAAAATCACCATGGAGACCAAGAAAGGAATGATTACAATAATCACTCAATAGTGTCCTAACTGTGGAACACTCCAAAAAGCAAGACTGAAAACTGACCTTTGAGTTTTGATTGTGAGAAGAGTATTATTGATCTTCACAAGACTTGCAGTAGAGAATTATAAAATGTTGAGATTTTATTCAAACCTGAAGAGATCTAAATACTTGTTACATAAAATTTTTCAAAAAGATAAATGATGAAAAGGAAGAATTACCTTGAAGTGAAGTATACTGCTGAGTTAAAAAACAAACTGTTTTTCCTCTGCTCTCTTACTACAACAATCAACACAGAACACTTCCGGGACCAAATATGTGGGACTTTCTCCCCACCAGCAAGCAAGCAATTGATTCTGCAGTGGACACCAGCTGGGTGTTCTCCAGTTCAACATTATCTACCAGGAGATAGCATTCAACCCCACAGGATGAGGACTCAGTCCATTTCTGATGCCAATTACCAGCCTTGGGTTATTTTGTGTTTCTGACCAACCAGCTATAAGTTAGAGTTCTCACAACCTCTTCCTTGGATTTGATTAATTTTCTAGAATCACTGAGTTCAGGGAAACACTTATGTTCACCAGTTTATTATAAAGCATATTATAAGGGCTACACCTGATAAGATGCAGAGAGAAAAATATGGGAGAAGGGTCACGGGGCTTCCATACCCTCTTTGAGTACACCATTCTCCAGCAACCTAATATGTTCAGTTATCTGGAAGCTTCTTGTACCATTCTCTTGGTCCTTTTATGGAACCTTCATTGCATAGACCTAATCAAAACATGGGTAGATAACAGGGTAGAAATGTGACTGGACAAAAAGGGTATGATCTAATACAAATAAACAGAGTGGGAAAACCCAGCAAGTTCTATCTGTTCAGAATGTTTTTTGGCCTCTCTATGCAACATCTTTTCCTCCAGGGTATGGGGAAGAACCCCTTCTGAAATGGGGATTTCATGACTTATGATCAGACAGGGTAGATCAGAGAATTTCTTTATGGCCAGCTCCAAAACAGAAAGGCAGGGGGAAATTAGGGAACATTTGTAATTTCTACGGCCTAACTTAAAGCAGAAAAGGAGCAGGTGAAAGGAGGGCAGAAGAAGGTCGAAGAGAAAGAAATTTTGTTTCTGAAGCCTGATTCTGAGGTCTAGAGCATCCCAGCGTTATAATAAAAGACGGTCTTTCACTTTTGTCTCTCTGAAGTTGTTCCAAGGCTGCTTCAGGAAATAAGGAAAAAAGGCCAAATACCTTAACAAAAGACACTTTTATTGTTTTAGTAACTTAGAAAATAACAAAGGTTACAGGAGTTATAAGCCAGGAACTGTAATGAAAACCAATATGTATATATAATCATACCACAGACATTTTTCTCATTTTTTTCTTCTTTTCTTTTTTGCTAGTAGAAGAGAAGATTTTATCCATGGAGTCCATCTTTACTGACTTCCAAATCCTGCCTTTCTCCTCAGAGGAAATAAAAAAGATTAAACCACTGTTCTATAAACAGCAAGTGAAATTTCTAACCTGGTATTATCAATAATTCTTAAATGTGTATTCATTTCCCAAAAACTCAATATAAATTCAGTATTTGTAGTTTATTATATTATTACAGCTCAGAACACATCACCCCAAAATATAACTGGAGATCAGAATATTTCAACCTAATATGTACAGTTTTGGCATATTTTAAGCACATTTTTCACATTATTTTTAGAACCCGTAGACACGGAAGTATCTCTGAAAAACTGTCCTTTTGAATATATATAATATATATATATATATATATTACTCAACCAATGAACCCAACCTGCATTTGTAAAAGTGTCTCTATCAGGAACATAATGGACTGCTCCCAGACAACTTTTATCACTTGAGAGACTTTTTATCCGCATAACAAGGCAATCCTTATTCACCATATATTTTCTCTTCTAACTCTCCCATTACTTATCTTTACCACCTCACAGAAGGCCCAAGCCTCTATTGATTTTCATAGCTCAGGATGCTTTATAAACGTTAACCATCTGTGGCCCTTCGTTATGTTACATATTTTTGTGGGATTCAGATACATATGTATACAATTAAATATAGTTTTTCTCCTGTTAATCTGTTCATATCGATTTAATGTATAGCCAAGCCTAAGAACCAGAAGCTTGAAGGATGCCACTTTTCCCTCCTCTGTAATAGTTAACAGAATATTTTTCACTCTTTGATTTTGTGCTTTTTTGTCATAAGGCTTCAATAAAATTGTCAGCTCCACTGTATTCATTATAAACCTATGCTATTTTTATTGAAAATTGTGTCAGTGGCATTTCTAGAAAATATTTGCAAATTGTTAATTATGAAATATGATAAGTACTATGAGAAGACATTTTTATACCTTAGTATTTTTGCTTTTAGAAATGAAACTAAAACTGTTTTTTCCAAAAATTATGAGAGCGAGAGATATCTGACAAAATTGACTTCATCTTGTTTCTAACCTCACAAGCTAACATCCTTTGTTAACTTTTAAACAAAGATGATGACAATACCTTCTGGAAACTAACTTTCTAGGGACCAAAACCACCTTCGTAATACTAATGAAAGGCCACAGGTTTAGGATTATGGGAGGGACTTGAATTATGCTTAGATGTAGGCCTAATTAATTTTTTGTTTGTTTGTTTCTTGTTTTGTGTTTTGAGAGGGAGTCTCTCTCTGACACCTAGGCTGGAGTGCAGTGGCAGGATCTCGGCTCACTGCAACCTCTAGCTCCCGAATTCAAACCATTGTCTTGTCTCAGCCTCCTGAGTAGCTGGGACTATATGTGCATGCCACTATACTTGGCTAATTTTTGCATTTTCCATAGAGATGGGGTTTCACTATGATGGCCAGTCTGGTCTCAAACTCCTGACCTCAGGCAATCTGCCCACCTTGGCCTCCCAAAGTGCTAGGATTATAGTCATGAGCCACCACACCCAGCCCCCTTGCTTGATTTTCTATAAGCCCTTACCACTTAAGAGTCACATAGCCAGAGGTCACAGCATTTGTGACTTCCTTAATTGCTCCTATAGATAACATCACTATTGTCAAAACCTAAGATTTATCTTTAAGATATTTTTCAGACTTTTACATTCTGGCGATTACCTACCACCATATTGACCCACTTCTCATACCAAGGACCTGACTCAACCAGTGAACCCAACCTGGAAATGGGCATAGCATGCAAAAACAATTGGGACACACCTACGTATGATTTCATCCCCAGCCAATCAGCAGCACCCATTCCCTAACCCCCTGCCCACCAAATTACCCTCCAAGATCTTGGGGAGGTAGACTTGAGAAATGTCTCCTGTCCTAGCACTTGGCTGGACCTGAAATTATTTCAGTCTTTCTCTGCTGCAACATCACTGTCTCAGTGATTTGGAATTTATCTGTACAATAGGCAAGAGTTTGGGCATTTACAATATCTGATCCTATTCATATTAGTTGTTAGAGAGAATAAATAAATTATAACTATGAGAGAAAACAGTATTAGTTTAGAAAAGAATGTAAATCCAATTGGAAAGGCAATTTCAATATAAGAAGCAATCAAACCAATTGATCTCTAGACTCTCAACCAATCAAAGTCTACATAGATTAAACTGAGAATACAACTTTTAGTGACAAAGATAAAATAATATATCTATTAGCAAATTATATTATTCTACCTTGACTTGTCTATATTTTGGAATTGTGTGGTCCACTCAGAATTTCTACAATTGTGGCAATCATAGATATTAATTGCATTTCTATTCTGTGTCAGTAAATTTGCAAATACTTTGTTTAAAGTCACTTAGCTACAGTACAGGATTTTTCTGCTAGATATGCCGTAGGTACTACTGTGTAGTATTCATGTTCTAATACAATTGCATATATCTTTCTCTGCTCTTAACTGTCAGCTCCCTAAGGCTTAAATGTATTTAATCACTTATGCATATTTTATACTAGCACAATGACTAAAAATGGATGAATAATTTAGAATTTAAGCTACACAGATTATAATACCATAAACAAGGCACCATGATATACTTAGTAGCAGTTATATTAAATTACATGGGAAATGCTTAGAAGTCAATCAGTGGCTTCATGAAAATTCTGATATGCTGAATGACTACTAAGTCACTGGTGAAGTGCATGCATCCGCCAGAGAGTGTCTTATTTTGAGATGGGCAGATTTGATCCCAAGCTGCTCTTAGAAGATACTAAACAGAGACTGAAAACCAGGATTTAGAGAAATGCCTAGATTAGAGATAGGTGATAGATGGATGGATAGGCAGACAGATAGATAGATAGATAGATAGATAGATAGATAGATAGATAGATAGATAGATAGAGATATAGAAATGGATAACAGTTGTCAAAAGCTGCCTTGGTGAATCCAGAGTCAGCTAATATAAGATAAAAACAGGCAAGCTCGTGTCGTTAATTCTTAAGGCTTTCTGTGTCATTATATAATATAATGTCATTATACAAGCCTCAGCCAGTAAGCAGAGGCTTCAGGAATACTGAGATAATAATATTTGTTTCTAAAATCTCTTCTACATTCAGGGCCACATGTGAGTAGTCCTGCTTGTGTATAGAAGGCAAATTTAGCCAGAAACAGAATCAGAATAAAGAGGTGTTTATTTTCTGTTTCAGGGAAGTTGATCTATGATTATAGGAAGACTCTTCCCATATAAGAATCTTTTACATGGGAAATGATAGAAAAAAAGTTTCATTACTAATTTATGCTACAAATACTTCATACTCTCATAAAATTAGGTTTTAAATATTTGTCATAAAGAATAAAAATTAAGGGTACAATAACTAATTGCCCTTATTTAAATGAGTATCTAGCCATTTGTGGTCTTGTCGTCAATCGGGCTTTCAATGGATACAAATATACACCTTCTCATAACTGAATGAAACTTATCTGCTATATTTTCCCCTCATTAAGAAAATCTTGGTATCTTCAAGGGCTAAAGCAAGTTTTCAACATGAAGTTCTGATCTAAGATTATAAATCTTATGAAATATTTAAAACCTTTAGAATTCTCTTAATTGGCTTTTCAGTGGTAAATAAAACATATCTAGAGTCCTAGGGTTTTTTATAGCCTTTTGAAATCTTCTTTCAAAGTTGAAAAAAAATAATGAAACTTTTCATAACAAGTTTGGGAATGGAATATGCTATGACATTAACAATGATACTGAAATCACCAAGCAATTGCACCATATTCCTTCCTGAATTTATCACACATGTAGGACCATGCAAAAGTTTTATGTTAGATGACAGTGTTTTACAAGTATAATCATGTATGTATTTGGACATCCAGTTGCTTCAGAAATGCTCTGTGGAGGAGGTGAGATCTGGGGTTGGAGAGGAGTTTCTTTGAAATAAGGCAACTAATTTCTCGGGGTAAAAAAGAGCATAATGTGTCAGAACAAGAAATGAAAAAGTAGAAATAGAGGGGGTGGTGCATGGCCATTTCTAAATAAATGACCATTTAGAGACTTTTGTGAAAAAAACACTTGTAAACCAAATTCATGGTTTTAGTTTTATATTTTCTTTCTTTTTCTTCCTTATACAAATTGCAATTAATCATTATTTGAACTATGACATTAAAAGGTTTGAAAAAATGCCAGAACAATGATTTTTAATAGTAGACAATGTCATTTTTAAAAGTCCTGCCTGAAAATGCAATTAGATACCACAAAGATCCATGCAATTAGGCAGAAAATATTTCACAATGCTATTCCTAAAAACAAAACAAAACAAAAAACATATTTACAAACTGAAAAATTATTAAGGCAAAATAATTTCAAGTGTAATCTCTAAGTATGCTCTTTGTTATAAATTTCTTAAAGTTTATAAACTCAGTGGCATTTTGAAGACAATGAAGAATGTATATTAATACTCTATACCATTTGATAAGATGAGTATTTATTATCTGAAATTGTTTATGATTCAGGCCAATAACAACCTATTTAATTTTTTTCTGCCTTCATCATTATTCTTTGAGAACCAAAAGATTTACTTCTGAAACTATTTTGTTGTACATGATGATAATATGGTATTTTGATGGATGATACAAAAATGGCTCATGAATAGGAAACCAAATTCAGAAGTCATATTTTTACTTTTAGGATTACATTATTATATTCAAGTGTGTAGTCTAAAATAAAACAACATAACATATTACTCAAGGGAAAACTTGTCAGCTACTTTCTCTCTCTTCCCCCATCCCTGATATATGTGTGTGTATTTATGTATATACACTCACACATTGTCCACATATGTGGACAAAAACATACATGTATGTGTTCTCTGAGCATAAGTAAGATTCAGATTTGCTTGGGGATATTCTGTAACCTAGGGGTCACCAGAAACTTATTTGGAAGTAGCCAAAATTCTAAGGGCTTAGATAGGCAGACAAGAGTCTATTTACAAATAGGAAGAGGTATGGATGTCTTTTTTGAAGGAACATTTATCCTAAGGTGATAAAGAGCTGAACCTTACAGACTTGACTCTATAACAGTAACATAAATTACAGACAGGAGAAGCAATTCTGAGTAAGTCTTGCTGTCCATTATATTACGTATTATGCATGCATATTTAGTATCCCGTTCTCTTTTTTGTGCTTTGCTGTTCTATCAGTCTCTTCTCTGTTACTCTCTTAATACGCCAACCAATCATCACAGAACTGGGATGTGGACAAATGTGGGTTCTTACTATTCTTTAATTAGTAAAAGAATCTTAATTTATCAATACATACTCTAGTGGGTATCTAGTGGGTAGTATTGCTCTCCAATTCTCATTAGTGATAAAGAGTTTTGCCAATTTCAGTTAGAAAACTGATGATGTGAGTATCAAATGCATGGACCTATTAGACTACTGCATTCATTCTCAAAGATTATGTAAATGTATAGGAAGTCTCATATGTATATACAGAGAGTATACACACACATTTTTTGATATACTGAATGTTCTGTTGTGATAGTTCACAAAACATACAGTGTAACCATTTAAACTGTGCAATGAAAAATTCCGAGTTATATAACCATAATCATAATTTTAGAGAATTTTTGTCACCTTAAAATGAAAGCCTATACCCTTTGTCTATCACTCCAGTATTTCCGAGTCAGACAACTACTAAGCTGCTTTCTCTATAACTTTTCCTATTCAGGATTTTCATAGAGACGAAATCATATTATTTGTGATCTTTTGTGACTGGCATCTCTGTATAATGTTTTCAAGGTTCATCATATTGAAACATGTATGACTATTTCACTTTTTCCTAACTTAACAGTATTCCACTATATGAATGCATTTTATTTATCCATTAATTAGTTGCTTGTTATTTGTTTACATTGTTTTATTATTCTGAATAATCCTTCTTTAAACATTCATGTACAAGTTTTTCCATGCATATATGTTTTCACTTGGGGCGGGAGATATAGCTAGAAGTGGAATTGTTAGGTCCAATGATAATTCTGCTTTAATTTTTTGAAGCACTGTCTGTTTTCCAAAGTGGCTGTACCATTTTTATATTTCCACCAGTATTTTATGAGACTTCCAATTTCTCCATGTCTTTGTTTACACATTTTATTATCTGTCATTTTGATTATAGACAACCTCAGGGGTGTGAAGTGTTATTTCCTTGTGATTTCAATTTGCATTCATCTCATGACTAATGAGTTTGAGCATATTTTCATGTGCTCACTGGCCAGGGGTATATCATCTTTGGGAAAGTTTATTAATAGCGGTCATAGTGTACATTTTGATGACTCCCAATTTATTTGATATTTTGTTGATGATGCTTGTGATTTCAGTGTCAAACCAAAAAAAAAAAGAAATTGCAAAATCCAAGATTATAAAAATTTACTTCCAGATTTTCTTCTAAGAGTTTCA
Source organism: Cheracebus regulus (assembly GCA_963574635.1). Lineage (NCBI taxonomy): Eukaryota > Metazoa > Chordata > Mammalia > Primates > Pitheciidae > Cheracebus > Cheracebus regulus. Next base: position 22,226 of record CAUYQU010001635.1, read on the forward strand.
TACTTTTTGCTCTTAGATTTTCATCTGTAATTCATTTTAAGTTAATTTTGTACACGGTGTGAGATAAGGATCCAAGTCCATTATTTTGCATCTATATGTCCAGTAGATCCAAAGCCATTTATTGAAGGGACCATCTTTTCTCCACGGAATGGTCTACTCACCCTTGTGAAAAAAAAAAATCATTGACCATGGATGTATTTATATATTTCTGGACTATTCACTTTATTCTATTGATCTATACGTCTATCCTGATGCCAGTACCTCACTGTTTGGGAAGTATGTTAGGAGGTGGGAATACTCCAGCTTTGTTCTTTTCTAGATTGTTCCAACTATACTGGGTCCCCTAAATTTCTATATAAATTTAGGATCCTCTTGCCAATTTCTACAAAAAATCAGCTAGGATTCTGATAGGGATTCTATAAAACTTATAGATCATTTTGGGGAGTACCACTATCTTAACAATATCAGGTCTTCTGATTCTTGATCATGGATAGCTTTCTATTTATCTAGAACATCTTTAATAACTTTCAGCAATGTTTGTAGTTTTTAGAGTACATTATGACATTTTCACTTATTTTACTAAATTTATTCCTAAGAATTTTACTTTTTGGTGCTATGTAGTTGTTTTCTTAATTTTTTCTGGATTTTCAATCTAGTTTACATAATACAGTTAATTTTTAAATCTTGTTTTCTGCAACTCTGCTGAACTCATTTATTACTTTTAAAAGTTAAAAATCCACAAAGTGGATTCTTAAGGATTTTCTATACACAAGATCATGGCATTTGTGAATAGAGGTAGTTTATTCTTTATTTTTAATATATATGCTTCTTTTTTTCTTGTCTTATTACCCTTGTTAAACTTTCTCATTCTAAGTCAAAGAGAAACAGTGAGAGTGGACATACTATTTTTATTTCTGATCTTAAAGGCAAAGCTTACTGGTTTTTCACTAGTAAGTATGTTGCTAGGTGGAGGTTTTTTGTAGATGCCTTTTTCCAGGTTGAGAAATTTCTCTTCTATTCTTAGTTTGTTGAGCGTTTATATTATGAAGCAGTATTAGATTTTGCCAAATGCTTTCTCTGTATAAATTGAGGCAATCATCTGTTTTTTTATCTTCATTCTATTAATGTGGTATTGATTGATTTTTACATGCTGAAACGTTTTTTGCTTTCCTGGATAAATGTCACTTGATCATAGTGGTATCTTTTTCTATGGTACTGGATTCTGTTTGCTAATATATTAAAAAAAAATTTTTTTTTCATTTATATTCATAAGAGATGTTGGTCTGTTGTTTCCTTTTCTTTTCATGTTTTTGTTTGGCTTTGTTATTAGTATTAATGCTGGCCACATGGAATAACTTTGGAAGCATTTCATCTTCTATTTTTTTTAGAAGTTTGTGAGGAATTTGTATATATATTTATATATATTTGAGACAGGTTTCATTATGTCACCTAAGTTGGAGTAAGGTGGCACAATCATGGCTGACTGCATCTTCGACTTCCCAGTCTCAGGTGTTCCTCCCTCCTAACTAGCTGGTACCACAGGCATGCACCACCATACCTGGCTAACTTTTTGGAGAGACAGGGTCTCCCTCTGTTGCCCAGGCTGGTCTCAAACTCCTAAACTCAAGAGATCTTCCAGCCTCATTCTTCCAGAGTGCTGAGATTATAGGAGTGAGCCACCACTCCTGGCCTATTAATTCTTTAAATGTTTGATAGAATAAACCAATGAGCCATCTAACCTGTTTTATTTGCGAAGGTAGTTATTGTTTATTAATAATTTAACTTTCTTTCTTGTTCAGGTCTATTCAGTTGTCTATTTCTTTTAGCATCAGTTTTGGCAGTTTGTGTCTTTCTAAAAATTTATCCATTTCATCTAAGTTATCTATTTCATTGCCATGCAATTGCTCATAATACATATATATTTATTAATGTATACTTAAGATGTATAATTATAAATATAAATAATATATACATTTTTATAAGATAGTGCTATTTCCTTTCCATTTCTAGTAACTTTAATATTCTCTCTCGCTTTGTGTGTGTGTCAATATAGCTAAATATTTGCTTATTTTGTTAGTTTTTTTCAAGGAACCAATTTTTGACTTTGTTGATTTTCCTGTTGCTTTTCTATTCTCTATTCCATTAATTTTCAACCTAATATGTATTGTTTTGTCTTTTTTTTTTTATTTGGGTTTAGTTTGCTCTTAGTTTTTCAGTCTCTCAAAGTGGAATTTAGGCTAATTAGGAATCTTGCTTAATATTTATGTAGATATTTACAACTACAAATTTTCCTTCAAGCATTGCTTTATCTCTGTCTAACAATTTTTGGTGTGATGTGCCTTCCAATTTATTTTTCTCAAAGTATTTTCTAATTTCCCTTGTGATTTCTTATTTGGCCTCTTAGTTATTTAAGAGTACATTGTCTAGTATTCATATATTTATGGGATTACCAAATTTCTATTATTGATTTCTATGTGCAATCTGTTGTGACCAGACAATATACTTTGTGTTATTTAAATTTTTTAACATTTATTTTGACTTATTTAATGACTCATATATTCTCTCTCTTGGAGAAAGTTTCAGGTACACTTGAGAAGACTGTATTCTGCCATTGTTTGGTGTAGTATTCTATAAATGATTGTTGGTTTAGAGTGTTGTTGATGTCTTCTACTGCTTTGATAATCTCCTGCTTAGTATTTTTTTAGGGAGGGAGCCCTGTTCTGTAGGTGTCTTATTGTTAAGTCCAACTTACAGATTACACTTTTATCCCTATGTAATATGTCTCTTTTTCTTAGTAACATTTACTGATTTAGAGACCAAATTTTGTACATCCATTCCACATTTCTTATAATTGATGTTTTAGTAATCTCTCTTTGAATCCAAAATTTGTCTCCTGTAATAAATATATAGTTGGATCTTACATCTTTTAAATCTCCCTGACCATCTATGTCATTTGGAGTTTTTAGCCTATTCACACTTAATGTGATTATGATACAGTTGGATTTATGTCTGTGAATTTCTTTTTGTTTTCTATGTCTTTTTTATTCCTTTATTTGCTCCTTTTAATTACATTAAGTGAATATTTTCTAATTAAACATATTAATTACCTAAATTTGTTTGCTATGTTTTTTTTAGCTGTTTTCTTAGTAGTTGTCCTAGGGTTTACTATATATATATCAACTCTGATACTTCACATTGAGACTAACCTAATTCCACAGAGGTCTGGAAACAATATACTAATGTAACTCTATTCCCTTTTCCCTACTTTTGTGTTATTATTACTTTATATAATTATATGCCTTTTAAACAAATTGGAGAAGAGAGGAGAGCAAGTATATAATTATATAGCTGATAATATTAACTTTCTTATATTCTATTTCTGGTTTTCTTTCTTTATTTCTGTGGATACCTGTTACCCCCTGGTATCATTTCCTACTTCAAAATAGTTTACATCCACACAATTTATTTGTAGTAGTATTAATCAGTTCTTGCATTGCTATAAATACCTGAGAGTGGGTAATTTATAGAGAAAAAAGGTATAATTGGCTCATGATTCCACAGGCTATACAGGAAGCATATTGCTGGCATCTGTTTCTGGGGAAGGCTCAGGAAACTTTCAATCATGGCAGAAGGCAAAGGGGAAGCAGGCACGTCTGACACGGCTGGAGCAGGAGGGAGAGAAATAGGGGCAAGTGCTACACATTTCTAAACAACCAGATCTAGTGAGAATTCTATTACAAGATAGCATTAGGAGGATGGAGGTTAAATCATTAGAAACCACCCCCATGATTCAGTCATCGCCCACCATGCCCCACCTCCAATACTGAAGATTACAATTCAACATAAGCTTTGAGCAGGGACACAGATACAATTTTATTTTTATATATTCATATGCGTGTGTGTGTGTATAGTTTTATATACTTCCTTTTAAAAATCATTAGAATAAAAAAATGAGAAGACATATGCATATATGCTATATTTCATAATTCCACAATTACTTTTGCTGGAGGCCTTTGCTTTTCGTTTTCCTTTTTATGTAGATTTGAGCTATTTTCTGGAGTTGCTTGCTTTTGACCTAAAGAACATCCTTTGGTATTTCTTGTAAATTGTATCTACTAATAATAAATTTCCTCAGTTTTTGTTTACCTGTCAATGTTACAATTTTTTATTTTATTTTTGAAAGAAAATTTTGCTGGGTACAATTTTTGGTTTACAATATTTTTTTTCAGCACTTTAAACATATAACTCTACTTCCTTTGGCCTCCATTTTTATGATAAGGAGTCAGTTGTTTAATCTTATTGGAGTTTCTTAGTAAATGAGAAACCATTTTTCTCTTGCTCTTGTCAAAATTTTCCCCTTTGACTTTCTGTACTTTTCTATGATTTGTCTATGTGTGTCTCTGTTTTTACGTTACTTAGTGTTCAGTGATCTCCTTAAATTTGTATATTCGTGGCTTTCACAAAATTTGAAAAGTTTTTCAACTTTTAAAAATTGTTTTCTAATTCTCTTTCTTCTAATCCACAGTAATTCCAATAAAGGTATATTAGTGTGCCTAATGGTGCCCCACATCTATCTGAGGCTCCGTTTACTTTTATTCATTCTCTTTTCTTTCTACTAGTTTGATAGTATAATCTCTATCAACCTATTTTTCAAGCTTACTGATTCTTTCTTCTTCAAGTTTAAGTCCACTGTTGATGAATTCTGGTGATATTTTTCATTTCAGTCTCTGAGCTTTTAAACCCCAGAATTACAATTTGGTTCCTTTTATAACTACTGTTATTGATATTCTCTATTGGATGAGATCTTATCATCATATCTTCCTTTACTTTTTAAGGCATCATTTATTTTGCTTCTTTGAATATATGTATAATGGCTACTTTGAAGTTTTTGTCTGTTAAATACAGTATCTAATCATTGTCACATGCTGTTGCTTTTGTTGAAATTTATTTCCTTATATGGACCAAAATTTTGTGTCTTTGAATGTCCCATAATATTTTCCAGAAAATTGAAAATTTTAGATGATATATTGTAATAACCCTATACACTGTTTGTTCTCCTCCCTCTGAAGCTTGTTTTTGCTATTCATTTGATTATTTGTTTAATGACTAGACAGATTATTTTAGTGTCTATTCCTTTTCCCCCTCCACCCATTTAAAGCTTCTGATATTGCTCCTCAAATCTCACTGCCTTGGATATGTACACAACTAGCCTGAGATGACAGTTGTTTTAGTAGGGCTTTCTTTGATTGTCTCTTTTTCTGACCACAACCAAATGTTAATATCCTCTAATTGCCAGGTCATTATTCTATTGCTTTTAATGTGTTCTGGGTATAAATTCTTCACAGGTTAATCTAGTTAAATTTGCAGTCCTTTGCATGAATAGTTTTTGAGTTCTACACTTTGGTTTTTGCTCTGATCTTTGGAGGGCTCTTACTGTTTATTTATTTTGCTACTCTGATAAGCCCATTGGTCCACAATTTAACTATATCTCTCATGAAATTATTAGTATCCTCTTAATTGCTTCCCACTGAAACCTTCATAATTTTTTAGCATGCTCTTAGGTTTGAAGTTCCCTACACTCTATTTTACGTAAAGTCAATTCTTTCAGGAAAATCTTCTGAGCTCATTTTGTAGGGTCTGATTGTCCCACTAGGGGAAAAAAAATTCAGGTCACATCTCTGGATCTAGGAGCAGGAACACCGTCCTGCTTCTCTTTGATTGATCTTTCTGCTCTTTTCTTGCTTCTACCGGCATTGAACCATCATCCTATGAATGAGCCAATGTGAAAGCAGTCAGGATCTCAATATCCTAGAGTGTTCTCAAGGTAGACCCTCTGTCTCGCAGGTTTGGGAGGGGTGGAAGAAGATAGATACCAACATCTAAGGAAAAGTCAAACAAAATTTAGTCTCCTAAATAGGAATATAAAGGATGAAGGATGAAATAAAAAATATTGATGTCCTACCTCTCACAAAAAGATGCCATAGCTCACAGCTGGAAGTTGGGATGGAATAACCTGTGCCCTGTGTTGTTAGTTATATTCACCTGGAATGGAAGTCACAATCTGCTGGGAGTGACATAGTAGATCATAGTTCTAATATCACAGACTCCACTGTTTCTACTGATTTTTAGTAGATTTTCTTGAATAAATGTTTCTTCATCTGCTGTACACTCTTAGAAATATATCCATAGATTTAACATTGACCTTTTCTTACCATATATAATTGCACCAGTTTTATAGAAGATTTCCATGGAGCTCCTCATGTTGCCATTTCAAAACACTTATTCATGAAACAAATATTTGTTGACTGTACAAAAATAGGTACTGTTTCCATGGTAATATGAAAGAATAGCAGTAAAATATATGAAAGTGCTTCTGAGAATAAAATCCTAAAATCTGTTATTTTTTAAATTAGGAAACACAAAACTTAACTATGTCCTTAGTATCAAACATTCAAAAAATATTCAGTTTCATAAAAGCAGAAATCATAATAGCTTTATGTGATTGCTTTTTTATAACACACATGTTTTGTGATAACAGGAGAGTCAGTTCAACTTATTAAGCTGAGCAATACTATTGTAAATATGTTTGTTGACTACACAAGTACAGAGTATAAATCTTCTAAAAGCAGGAAATGAAGCAATACACAAAAAGAAAAAGGTTGGGCTGTTTGTAGGTAAAATGTGTAAAAAAAAAATCCACAAGCAAGATAAAAAGATAATAAGAGCTAAGCAATAGATTATAATAGGTTGATGCATAGAGAATTACTAGTAGTTGGTTAAAGATCTGAGATGAACTCTCTTGCCAGGTGACATCTCAAAGGAAATCTAAACAACAAGAAAGGGTTAAACAGAATTTCAAGGAATAGGGAAATCCAGGAAGCAAATAGGACTATTGAAAATGTTATCAAGAATGAGCTTTGTTATTAAAGGAACAGAGAGTCAGTGTGGCTGTGCCATGGTAGATAAGGAAAATGGCAATAATATTTAGTTCTTTGGTCATGATATCTCTCAATCAAATCATCTAATCAGATTGTACATAGCCCTAAGCATTGTGTAAAAATCTAATTCTCATTCTGTGTCTAAATTTTGCATATTCTATAAAACATCATTTATTATTATTACTAAAATGGACCTTTCATTTCTGTCATATCTGATTATCATTAAAAATACTTAGATGTTTTGTGAATAAAACCATTCTCAACTTAGATTCGATTCTCTTGTTATCTGTTTGGATTTGATATTGCTATAAAATGCTTGGAATGTAATTTATGATATAGCAATTCATTTAATTCTGCTTGTTGAATTTTCAGTTTATCTTATCTGCTTCTATAAATGTCTTATAACTATATCCAGTCTGATTACTTAATTATCTTGGCATTGCTCCAATCTTGAGCAGTTTCTGCATCGTTAATCATACCATGTAAATGTAGACTCACCATGTGGGAACTCCTGAAATTATGCTGTCTGAGTAAAAAGCAGAGAAAAGTATATGACTTATAACAGGAACTAACAAAGGCAAATTTTGTTGCCTTCCTTGCTGGCTTCTTTTCTCCCCCCATTACTTTCTCCCTTTGCATGAGAAGAACCTGAGCCAGGTAGAGCTATCCATTGTTTTATATAACTTAATGGGAGGAGAAGCAATGGTTCAGAAGGAACTGTGGCATGGTGGGAAATCACAGGTTTTGGTACCAAAAGACTTGAGACTAGGCTTGTGTTCTAGTACTAATCTTTAATATCTATGTGTATTAGTCAGGGTTCTCCAGCAAAACAGAACTAAAAGATTATACATATAAGGACACACACACACACACATTTATTTTATTGTTTTATTGGCAGAAAGATTTATTAGAAAATTATTACCCTAAACTGGTGTTGCATGTGCTGTAGTACTATTATTCATTTAAACTGATTGGAAGAAATATTCTTGCTCCCAAAGTAGTCTTGTACAAAAGATATAAAATGTAGTTTCCTGTGTACTTATGTTCCACCTCTTTCCCTTGGCATCCCACCAATGACTATGGTTATCCATTTTACAGTTGGAGATTGTGAGATACCAAGGTAGCTGCTGCACTAATGGTTACATATTACAGTGAGTGACAGGCGTTGCCTTTCTCTGCCTGGCCTAGGTGGAAGGTATTGGAGAGTCTGATGTGTTTGACCAAAGAAATCCCATCCAGTTGACACACAAAATAAAGCATCATATTATAGTTTGTTGCCATGAACAACTTACCTAAGTTCCCTATTTATTTTTGAGTGAATTATAATAGGTAAAACATACCACAGAAATAGTAAAAAGAATAAATTAAATAATATGCAAAATATATGAAAACACTTTGTAAACTTTTATGGCCATATTTACCATAACTTTACCTGATTTTACCAAACTTTTAAAAATTAAGCTATAGGAATTTTTAAGTTATACATATAAAGAATCATTTATACATTTAATAATCATACTTCTGGCACCTTTCTCATTTATGATGCTACTGTGTTCTATTACATAGTATAAATTCTGCTAGAGACTGTAACTTTTAGTACCATTTCAAGAAAAATTTGGTAAATATAAAAAGAAAGGAAGACTATAACTTTTTGAATATCTGAGAAAGCTTTTTGTAACGTCTTTACCTAAGTCCAGTTCAAGCTAATTTGAGATATTAATTTAGAAAATTTTTCATTGCACTTTGTTTAGATAATTGGATGAGAGAGATCATGAGGGCACTTGAGCAAAAACAACATCTGGCATTTTTTCAGGGATGGGGGAATAATTGAGAGATCCAGGAGAATTAGGCGGTTACAAAGGCAGACATCAGGTGCTGTTTTCTGTGTTAACGGTTAATAATTACATTGAGGATTTTTTCTCAGATCTTTTTTGTATTCTAATTATTTATAGCTCAGGTCTCCAGCTTTTACATAGCCCTTCGCGCCACAGCTCTCTGGAGATCTCTGAAAATAGCTGCTGAAGGACTATGACTTAGATAATGGATTGAGTTGGATTTAAAGTCTTCATATTGCAGAAACATTATGTTTGTTTCTGTCTCCTATTATGAGAGTAAAAATTCTCTTGTGGTTACTGATTATTCCTAAGCTATTCAAAATAGTGACAATCAAAAAATAGAACATAAGAGTAATGGCAAAGAGGAGATAGTACATTCAAAAAGAAAACTTCTGCTTGACATGGTATATTCAAATGCAATTGTAAAAGTTACTTAAGGGAAAATATTTTAGAAAAAGTCAATACTTTCTGAAAGATAGAGATTTGATTAAAACAGAATCATGCTCAGATGATGTATTAGCCAGGTTTCTCCAGAGAAACAGAACCAACTAGGTAGTATATGTGTGGAGTCTGTGTGTGTTCACATGTGTGTACATTTCTCATACAATATATTACACATAATATATGGTGTAAAAAAATGGCTCACATGATTATGCAAATTGGAAAGTTAGTTGTGTACTTTTACTTTGAAACCAAAGTCCTGAGAATCAGAAAACCAACCTTCTAAGTCCCAGTTTGAGAACAGGAGACCAGTGTCTCAGCTAATGCAGTCAGGCAGAGGGAGCAAATTCTTCCTTCCTCTGACTTTTTGTTCTATTTAGAAGCTCAATAAATTGAATAATGCCTGCCCACTCTGAGGAGGGCAAAGTTCTCCCAATATAAATCTAGTATCTATTGATTCAAATGCTAATCTTATACAGAAACGCCCTCTCAGGCACATTCGGAAAATAATGATTAACTAAATAACTGGACACTCTGTAAAATGTCACTCTGTCAAGCTGACATATAAAATTAGCCACTATAGAGGTATAACTATCAAGTTTCCCATTTTTAAATTCACATGTTACACTATACTGGATATACATTTTTGGAAATGCAGAGGTATAAAAGGTTGAGAAAAATCTTTAAAATACTAAAATCAAGTAGAAGGAGTTGAAGAAAGAAATAAAATAGTGGTGAATATTGAATATAATAGTTTCCTTGGCTAAAAACCTCCATATGGAATAGCATATTGAGTTTCTTCTCAAAGAGTAGCAAAACTATATACCAGATTGATGGAATCTGGCCTTCTGTGGAACACAGATTTCTACACACATTTGTAGAGAACAGAGAAAAATGAGAGTCTTATTAGGTGTTATGTGTAGTTACTATCTAGTTTCTGAAAAATTAAGCATTATGTACTCTTTGAGTTAAATTTTAAAGCTTTATTTTAGAAGGTATGAGATAATGATTTACTTAGATATTTTTAAACCTACAAATTTTATTAGAATTTATTGTTCTAACTTGAATTTCCTGAGGGAACATAAGATACTATTCACAAAAATGGTTCCTCACTTTCAGCCAAACAACAAAAATGTTCTCCCAACTTTATAGAATCTTCAAATATAAAGGCAAATAGCTAGTCTCCAATGAGTTAAGAAAAGTTTAAATTCTTATATGATAATACATGTAAATATATGTGTGTATATATAACATGTATATATATAAACTAAATTAGTAAATTATAATAGCTATATAATATATATGAATGTTATGTATCCATAAATATATAATAAATTAACAAATTTATTTTATTTCTAGTCTTTTATATCATTTTATATATTCTCATATTTCAAAAAGAGATGTCACAGGCTTCTTGATATGGTAGCAGGGTAGCCCAAATAGTAAGATTATGTTGAAGGTCAACTGAGAAAATATGTAATTCACAGAATACCATGTTAAAAGGTTATTCAATGATCTTGAAGCCTACATGGATTTCTATACCATTGCTTTCAATAGAAAATCTCCTCAAAAATTAAACAGAATAATTTTTACATAATTTTAGGATTAATGCAATTGAAAGACTCAAGAATACTTCAAATAAAGAATAATATGCAGAAATAAGTGGGAAAAATTACTTACATTTTGAAAAGATTTTCTTCACACACAGTAAAAAAATTCTCCTAGAGCTGTTCTAAATTTCAAATAGAGATTTAAAAATATATAGATAAGTGAAATTTGCATATCTTTCCCAATATTAAATTTTTACAATTGTATGACAACATATAACTAAGCTAATTTATAATTAAAATAGTGAAGAACACTGGATGAAATAATAATACAATGTGTTAAATATAACGACTGATTACACAATTTATTTTGAATACCAAACAGAAATGACATTTCAGAATAAAATGTTTTGCCTTTTGTTTTTCTTTCTATTTTGTTAATGATCATTACTAGAGAAATTGTGAAATCCACACAAACTGTTCACAAAAACACTACCTGGCATATTTAAAAAAAAAAAAAAACCCTAGACTTCTGCCAATATGGCAGAATAGGGACATCTCTGAAGCACAGTTCCCAGTGAGAGAGACTCAGAAGGTGAGTAATCTCTGCATTTCCAACCAAGGAGAGCTCTGGCTGACATCTGGAGGGCACCCTTCTGGGACAAAGCTACCAGAGGAAAGATCAGGCAGCACTCTTCACTGCTCCAAAGCCCCTGCAGGTGATTCCCAGGAAAGCAAAATCTGGAGTGGACCTCCAGCAGTCCTACAGCAGAGGGACCTGACTGTTAGAAGTAAAACTAAAAAACAAAAAGAAATAGCTTCAACATCAACAGAAAGGACATCTGCTCACAGATCCCATCCAAAATCACCAACTTCAAAGATCAAAGGTAGATAAATCCATGATGATGGGAAGAAACCAGCTCAAAAAGGATGAAATCGTCAAAGACCAGAATGCCTCTCCTCCTCCAAGGGATCACAACTCCTCATCTGCAAGGGAAGAAAACATGATGGAGAATGAGTTTGACAAATTGACAGAAGCAGGCTTCAGAGGGTGGACAATAACAAATTTATCTGAGATAAAGGAACATGTTCTAATCCAATGCAAAGAAACTAAGAACCTTGAAAAAAGATTAGACAAAATGCTAACTAGAATAACCAGTTTAGAGAAAAACATAAATGACTTGATGGAGCTGAAAAACACAGTACAAGGACTTCGTGAAACATACAAAAGTTTCCATAGCCGAATCAATCAAGCAGAAGAAAGGATATCAGAGGTTGAAGATCAACTCAATGAAATAAAATGAGAAGGCAAGATTAGAGAAAAAAAGAGTGAAAAGAAATGAACAAAGCCTCCAAGAAATATGGGATTATGTGAAAAGACCTAATTAACCCTTGATCAGTGTAGCTGAATGTGACAGGGAGAATGATTCCAAGCTGGAAAACACTCTTCAGGATATTATTTAGGAGAACTTCCCCAACCTAGCAAGGGAGGCCAACATTCAAATACGGGAAATACAGAGAACACTACAAAGATATTCCTGAAGAAGAGCAACCCCAAGGCACATAATCATCAGATTCACCAGGGTTGAAATGAAAGAAAAAATGGTAAGGGCAGCCAGAGAGAAAGGTCAGGTCACCCACAAAGGGAAGCCCATTGGACTCACAGTGGATCTCTTGGCAGAAACCCTACAAGCCAGAAGAGAGAGGAGACAATATTCAACATCCTTAAAGAAAAGAACTTTCAACTCAGAATTTCATATCCAGCCAAACTAAGCTTTATAAGTGAAGGAGAAATAAAATCCTTTCTGGACAAGCAATTGCTGAGAGACTTCATCACCACCAGACCTGCCTTACAAAATCTCCTGAAGGACACACTAAACACAGAAAGGAACAACCAGTACCAGCCACTGAAAGAAAGAACCAAATGGTAAAGACCAGTGATACAATGAAGAAACTGTGCCAACCAAAGGGCAAAACAACCAACTAGTTACAAAATGGCAGGATCAAATTCCCACATAACAATATTAATGTTAAATGTAAATGGCCTTAATGCCCCAATCAAAAGACACAAACTGGCAAACTGGATAAAAAATCAAAGCCCATTGGTGTGCTGTATTCAGGAGACCCATCTCACATGCAAAGACACACATAGACTCAAAATAAAGAGATGGAAAAAGATTTACCAAGCAAATGGAGAGCAAAAAAAAAAAAAAAGCAGGAGTTGTAATCCTAGTCTCTGACAAAACAGACCTTAAACCAACAAAGATCAAAAGAGACAAAGAAGGGCATTACATAATGGGAAAAATATTAATGCAACAAGAAGAGCTAACTATCCTAAATATACATGCGCCCAATAGAGGAGCACCCAGATACATAAAGCAAGTTTGTAATGACCTACAAATAGACTTAGACTCCCACACAATAATAGTGGGTGACTTTAACACTCCACTGTCAATATTAGACAAATCAGTGAGACAGAAGATCAACAAGGATATCCAAGACTTGAACTCAGATCTGGACCAAGCGAACCTAACAGACATCTACAGAACTCTCCACTCCAAATCCACAGAATATACCTTTTTCTCAGCACCACATCGCGCTTTCTCTAAAATCAACCACATAGTTGTAAGTAAATGACTCCTCAGCAAATGCAGAAGAACGGAAATCATAACAGTCTCTCAGACCACAGTGCAATCAAATTAGAACTCAGGATAAAGAAACTCAGTCAAAATCGCAGGACTACATGGAAACTGAGCAACTTGCTCCTAAATTAGACTGGATAAACAATGAAGTGAAGGCAGAAATAAAGATGTTCTTTGAAACCAATGAAAACAAAGACACAAGGTACCAAAATCTCTGGGACACATTTAAGACAGTGTCTAAAGGGAAATTTGTAGCAATAAATGCCCACATGAGAAACGAGGAAAGATCTAAAATTGACACCCTATCATCAAAATTGAAAGAGCCGGAGGAGCAAGATCAAAAAACAAGTCAATTCTAAGCAAAAAAAAACAAAGCAGGAGGCATCATACTACTGGACTTCAAACTATACTACAAGGCTACAGTAATCAAAACAGCATGGTACTGGTACCAAAACAGAGATATAGACCAATGGAACAGAACAGAGGCCTCGGAGGCAACACAACATATCTACAACCATCCGATCTTTGA
>CAUYQU010001636.1:0-27833 GCA_963574635.1 Cheracebus regulus
CATTGGTGCTCCTTCCCAGGGTCGCCGCCCGCAGGCCGCCTGACGGGCAGGTAGCCATATAAGGCAAAAGGCCAAACGGTCATCTGACCGTCTCCGGGACCGTCGGCGCCATCTTAGTGGCGCAGTTAAACTCCCACAGTGCGGGTGTTAGCAAGGCTGCTGGGAGAAGTTAGTGCCTCTGGGCAGAGCTCAGTTGGGAATGAATGAGATGGCCCCAGCCCTTTTAATAGTTCTATCCCATGTCTGGAACAGAAGGAGCAGAAAAGGGCATTGAACAGAGGGTGGTAGACTCCCGCCAAGGTGAAAATGACCTTTCTCTACACAAAGTAAATGAAACTGCATGAACAGATGCAGAATGTGGAAGCTGTCTATATTTATTGTCAGTTTGACTACATCGACAACAGTCTCCACAGAGTTTTTGCCTGAACTTTTATTTTCATCTTGATTTTTCACAAGATGCACATCAGAGTGTGGGATGTCACACAGCAAAACAGGGACATGGAAATGGATCCGTTGGGGACAGAAGTTGAGGGGCTTCTCAGCCCTTGCCTTGCCTCACTTCGGAGGAAGCTAGTTGCATTGACTGTAGATGCCACTTAAATCCTCAAATGATCCTCCCACCTCAGCCTCCCAAGTAGCTGGGACTACAGGTGTGTGCCACCCTGTCCAGCTCATTTTTAATTTTTTTGTAAAGGCAAGTTTCACCATGTTGCCCAGGCTGGTCTTGGACTCCTGGCTTTTCATGGAGGAGCCATTTGGGCTGAGGGCAAGATCCTGCAGCCACTGGAGACCTGGCTGCCCCACCCACACCCACACCCCCAGCACGCCTCATCCTCTTCCACCAGCTCACTCCACTCTCACTTGACATGTAATTCCAAATTTCAGACCATCAGAGGAAGCTGCCCTTCTTGTTAGAACTTGTCCACCCTGCCGCTGTGTGCTGAGGCCTGGCCAAGTCTCCGTTCCTCCCTTCGAGTTCTCCATTCCCTAGTTGAACTGGCTATGTGTGCCCCTCACAGGCATACATACAGCTAACTTGGTTATTCTCATTTGCGTCATTCTAAAGCCAGGCCGGTGCTTCTGTGACCTAATTCACTTTAAGGGCAGGACAGCCTCTTCAAAGTTTCAGCTCTTGACGTTTTTCTGCTGGAATTTTCAGCTCTTGACGTTTTTCTGCTGGAAGTTTCAGCTCTTGACGTTTTTCTGCTGGAATTTGGTTGGGCCCTTGGAGTTTTTCTTACAGGAATTTGTCCCTCAGCAGGCAAAATGTAAGTTGAGAGGTACGTAGTGTTTGTCACAGGAATCATCTTTTGTACCAGGTGCTTTCTGTACTCTGAGAGCAGGCACAAGGTGACACCATATGTGTTTACTGGGCTACAAGTCCTGACCAGGTGGCTCAATCAGCCCAGGAAAGAGGTGGAGGAGCCAGCTGAGACTGCTGCTGGGGGTCTTTAGGAAGCTGTCTGTAGCTACATAAAAATAAAATATTTCCTGTGCTTTTCCTAGAAAACATTGTATGGTGTGGTCAGCTGAGTAGTAACCCCCCAGATAATGTCAACGTCCTAATCCCCAGGCCTTCCATAGCAAAAGGGACTTTGCAGATGTGATTAAGAGCTTGGGGTGGAGAGATTATCCTGGATTATCTGGGTGTGCCTCATGTCATCACAAAGGCCTTTGTAAAAGGGAGGCGGGAAGGTCAGAGTGAGAAGAAAAGGATGATGGAAGCAGAGGTCAGAGTGATGTGGCCCTGAGCCAAGGAATGCGGGCAGCCTCTACATGCTGAAAAAGGCAAGGAAAAGGATTCTACCCGAGAGCGTCCTGAAGAAGCACAGCCCTGCTGACCCTTACAGGCTTCTGACCTATAAGATAAAAAAATTTTGACTGGCATCATCCTTAGCAAACTAACACAGGACAGAAACCAACCAAACACCGCATGTTCTCATAAGTGGGAGTTGAACAGTGAGAACACATGGACACAGGGAAGGGAACAACACACACCAGTGCCTATCAGAACGGGGGAGCGAGGGGAGGGAGAGCATCAGGACAAATAGCTAATGCTCGGGGGGCTTAAAACCTAGGTGACAGGTTGATGGGTGCAGCAAACCACCAAAGCACATGAATACCTGTGTAACAACCAGCATGTTCTGCACACATGTCCCAGAACTTAAACATTTAAAAAAACATAGGCTTTAAACAAGTACAGTTTATTTCAGAAATGGAAGAAATTAGGGAATTAGAAGTTACAAAATCCAAAAATTTGTACATTAAAAATTCTAAGAAACACAGTCATGTGATCATCTCAATGGATGACGAAAAAAGCCCTCAATAAAATTTATTACTTTCCTTTAAAAAAAAAAAAAAAAAAAGTTTTGTCTGGGAATGGTGGCTTGCACCTGTAATGTCAGCACTTTGGGAGCCAAGGCTGGAGGGTTGCTTGAACCCAGGAGTCCAACATCAGCCTGGGCAACATGGTGAAGCCTTGTCTTTACAAAAAATTTAAAAATTAGCCAGACAGGGTGGCACACACCTGTAGTCCTAGCTACTAGGGAGGCTGAGGTGGGAGCATCACTTGAGCCGAGGAGTTCAAGGCTTCAGTAAACTGATCTCACCACTGCACTGTAGCCTGGACAATGGAGTGAGACTGTCTCAAAAAAAAAGTGTCGTTTAAAGCAACTAAATATGTGTAACTTGTTACAAGGGCAATAGGAAACTAAGACAGTGGCCAATCTATGAAAATAAGGGCAGCCTGCATTGGAGAGCATGGATAGGGATGCCTCAAGGGAGGCCACACTCAGGAGGCCGGCTCAGGATGGCAGATGAAGGCTGGGAGCGTGGTGCAAAAGGATCAGCTAATCAGGGAACTTGACCACATTTAGAGCTGGGCCCTTTGATAGTGGATAGAGATGTTTGTTGTAAGCAGCAATAGAAGGCTTCTGGAATCTATTCCATTCAGAGGTGATAGAAACAGAATATGAGTCGTTTGGGAGCTGTTTTCAGCAAAGTCACAGTGATAGCACCATTATAGATATTTTAGGGACATAATCCTGATCTTTTGGGTGGATAACCAGAATGTCTAGTTGGTTCACTGAGCCCTAGTTTTGACCCAATATGGTAATTCATGAGCTCTTAGGAGGCCAGAAATATCCTAATCCTGTGCAAGCCAGGGACCCTTGGACTGTAACTGTCTTGTCTGCTTTTGGTCACGAAGAAGACTCAGAGGCCCAAACCAGAATTCAAGAAAAAGAGCAGTGGGATTGTGTTTAAAAACATATATGCATTTTTAACCAATTAATTCACTGCAAAAAAAAAAATGGTACCAATTCTGTTTTTTCTTGTGCAGACTGAGAATAGACTTTATTGCAGTGTATTAAAAATCCTTCTGACAAAACAGAATAGCCTTTTGTTTTTAATAACAGCCTTAGACCTGCAGGAAGCTACATCTGATGAGAAACATGGTATCTATCATAAAAGAAACGCCAAAATGTCAAAGGTCCGCCCCCATGCTCCCATTTCAGAGCGCACTGTAGAGAATTCAGGAGATAGGCATGTGTGCGGACATACACATATGTGCACCTTCCTAACTCTGTGCCTCTTTGCTCTACACCCCAGCTGAAAGGGATGTCATGATGTGTTGCTCAGAATGCTGAAATGGACTAAAAGACTTGCTTCGGCCGGGTGCAGTGGCTCGCACCTGTAATCCCAGCACTTTGGGAGGCCGAGGCGGGCGGGTCACCTGAGGTCAGGAGTTTGAGACTAGCCTGACCAACATGGGGAAATTCTGTCTTAAAATAAAAAAAAAAGACTTGCTTGAGGCACTGAGATTCCCCTTCATGCTCTACTCTTACCTGGTTGTGCAAACTTAGAACCTCTCCAAGCTTTGTTTCCTTAACCATGAAGGATTGATTTAAATAACTTTAAGGATGTCTCAAGCCCCAGAAAGCCCCACTTATTTATAAGAAAAGGTGAGTAAAGATGATCTCCCTTCTGACTCTCCACAGCACTGGACTAATTTAGTACCTGTAGACAAAGGGGCCTTCCGCTGGGACTGAGGAAGACGCTCATTCCTTATGTTCAAAGTCCTGCCTTTCCTGACCATTTTTTCCTGAGTCCTAGCCTTTCTTCTGGGGAGCAGGGTATGAGGATTAAGATTCTGTCCCATCTTGTCCCAGCATGTGGGGTGGGGTCTCTATGCTTGATATTTTTTACGACTTGATGTTTAAGGGAGAATCATTCATCTTTTCCCGGTTTTTGTTTCTCTTTCAGATTGATTCTTGGTGCAAAGATCATAGCTATGTGATTGCTGGTTATTACCAAGCTAATGAGCGAGTAAAGGATGCCAGGTAGGTGGATGCGGAACCCTCTGCGGGCAAGAAAGTGTGCGCATGATGGGCAGAGCCCGTCTCTCTTGTGCTTTTCAACCAGATACGAAACCTGTGAGCCCCACGCCCCTTCCCTCTGTGCTTGTTTATAGTGTTTGAGGTGAACTGTGGTGTGGATATTTCCAAACAGAAATTCCAAACATTTCTGTTAACTTTGGGTTTCTGTTTTGTGTCTTCTTTATTTTGCTTGAAGGAAATTCATACAATGAAGGTGACATTCAGGGCTCCGGTTTCCGTCCCTGCTCAGCTCTGCCTTGCCTCCCCTTCCCAGACCAGGGATGGTGTTGGGTGGAGCACTGGGACGGAGCGCTGCTCTATTTGCTGGTAAATAGAGCCTTTAGGTTTAGGGTCAATACTCTGATGAAAATGTGGTATTTGCTGCCATCTTTATACGGGCTCCAGCTTTCTTTTATCAGCAGCCTTCCCGCACTGAGGCTCTCACTAATAACAAAGCTGAGAATTTTTCTATGTGTCTGCTTCATCTTGGCCCCAACGGAATAGGAGATGACCCACTTGGGTTGGGATAATCTGAGAAGGGCTTAATAAACAGGCTATTGACAAAGGCATGGGCTGTAGAGAAGAATGCACAGGGGTCGTGGAGTAACCATGGCTGGCGACAACAGCCCTGGTCGTCCCTTGGCTCAAAGGGCAGGGAGGAAGGAACTGGTTAAAGAAGTCCATCTTGAGAAGAACAGTGTCCTTGGGCAGGTGGCCACAGCCAGCCTGATGTGGCCTCCCACCAGGGGAGGGGTGGCCCACAGCAGTCACTACGTCATGTCCCTCTTCCATTTTCCTTTGGCTAAACCCAGCCAGAAGCCAGAGGGGCAGCTAGAAAGTGTCCACACAGTACATCACGGGGGTATGTGTCAGGCTGCCCTGACATGGCTTGCTCACGTTGTCAGATAGAGCCGACCCTCCAGTGTCTGGGGAGATGGGCATGCAGTGAAGGGTCCTGGCGTTAGGTCCACTTGCTCAGTAAAGATGAGAAGGTGAGCTTGAGCACTCTGGAAATAATACAGTGAGCTGATGGCAGCATTGCTATCACCGATGAGACATCATTGCACTTTAGAAACACAATTCTCTTACCCTTGGAGGGCTGGATCCAGGCACAGAACCTGAGGGAGACTGATGTCCTAGGAGATGCTGGGCTCAAAGTAAGTTCTTCGAAGCGCCTGCCGGCTGGTTGGGAGCACATGGGAGCCCCGTGCACGCTGGCTGTGCTGCTGCTTCCTCTGGGCCCACGGGCAGCGCTTGCCTGCCCTCCTCAGCGCATCGCTTCTGACTCTCACTCCTGGGACGCCCTGTGTTTGATACCACCTGCCTCCCTTTGTTGATGACTTGGTGTCTTCTGTCCCTCGCTGAACAAGAGCCTACCCACAGGGCCACATCCATCTTAGTCTTTGTTACGTGAAAGACTAGGCATGGGCTGCCGCAGGGGCTGAGCTGTGTGCTGAGGAAAGCGCAGCACTCTGTGCCTTGCCCTCACGTGGCTAAGTTGGACACGAAGGGCGGTGCAGGACAGCCACCCCTGCATGGGGCTTGGTGGCAGGGGCCCGGAGACATAAACCCTGTGGAATGATCCAAGAAGCCCCAGGGCGTGGTGTCCTGTAAAGCAGGGTCTTGTCAAGTGCAGACGTGGAGACTAGGAGATCAGCATTCCTGGCTGTGGGACAGCAGACACAGGTGGGGCAGGGGCAGGGGCTGGAGCTGTGCCCGCATGGAGGGAGGGGCTAGGAAGTGAGGCTGCACAAGTCAGTTGGGCCACACCTGAGGGCTCCTCCGTGCTCAGAAGCATTTTGAACTTCACCTTGCAAGCAGTGGGGAGCGTCCTCGGCAGGAAGGTGGTCCTGAACCAAGCAGTGTCTCCCGCAGCTGCTCCTGCAGAAGACAGAGGGGACTGGGCAAGAGGGAATGGCACCAGGTTGCCAAATGAGTGCAGGGGCCTCCCTTTCCTTAACCGCCCACCCGCAAATTCATGCCTGGCATGGACGCCCCACACAGACCTGCACAGGCTCTCCTGTCCTCCTCTCTGTGCACCTCATCTGGCTCCCAGCCCTCCTGTTCTTGCCTCTGTGCTGACCTCATTACAGCCCAGCCCAGAGTTATCCTACTCAGACACAGTTTTCCTGCTCTCCATACCTTCTTCTAGGTTGTCCTCCCTGTCCTTCCGCGTCCTCCAGGAGATTTTGCAGTCCTTCATGAATACTGACTTTTAAATGCATCCCGAGCAGCTATTTGTCAGATCCATAGAGAGGATGAACCTCAGCTAGGGGTCTGCCACCCTGGAATAGGCAGTCCACCCCTGGTGTGCCCCCGTTGGCTGAGGAGTAGGCCTCAGGTAGCTAATGCTGTCCTAGTCTTGGGCTCTATTGGGTCATTTTATTTAATCCTCACAGCATTGCACAAGTGAAGAAACTCCAGCCAGAGAAAGTGGCTTCACAGAGGCCACACAGCTTAGGAGCTCAGGAGCTAGAATCTTGCCAACTTGTGACTTAAGTACGGTTTTGCTTCTGTCTGGAAAACTTCACCTCTCTTCAGCCAGACCTAGCTGAAAATTTGCTCTTGTTATTCTAGAACTATCGCCTAATTCACAGCATCTTGCAGTATGATTTGGAGGCAGGTAGACCTAGATTCAAATCCTAGGTGGCTTTTAACCTCCTTGGGCCTCCATGGCCCTGTCTATGAGATAGAGCCGAGCTCATGCCTCAGAGTAACCATGAAGACAGAATGAAATGACGCACAGCGTGTTTGGCCTTGTGCTTTTTTTACCATGGTGGCTGGTACTGTTACTAGTGCTGCGATTACTTTCTCAATTATACTGTTCTACTGTGGTATTTATACCTTTTATGAATTTCCTAAACTTTAAGTCATTCCGTCAAGTTTTATTCTATGATTCATTGTTCCTGGTGTTTTTCTTCATAGTTAGCATTTTATATGGGGAGCCCGGGCCTGAGGCAGACGCTCAGGAAGAAGCTTTTAGATACACAGTGTAATATAGCACCTCCATGCTGGCCTGACACGGTGCTGGTGGGAGGGGTGAGCAGAGTGGTCTGCCTTCGGGGTGCCTGCAGTTTGGGCTGGCAGCAGGCTCTCCTGGGAACAAGGAGTTACCGACTAGCAGGACACAAAGTGTGGCAGTCTTCATTAGGGAAGGAAGTGGGTCAGTACTGGAGATTTAGTGTCTAAGACAGAAATGCAAAGTTGGCAGCTTTTTCAAATACTTGGACAGTTCATTAACCACAAATTTGTTTTAGGGGGGTGGAGACCGAGTCTCGCTGTCAACCAGGCTGGAGTACAGTGGCACGGTCTTGGTTCACTGCTACCTCTGCCTCCCAGATTCAAGCAAGTCTGTCTCAGCCTCCCAAGTAGCTGGGATTATAGGAATCCACCACCACACCCAGCTAGTTTTTGTATTTTTAGTAGAGACGGGGTTTCGCCATGTCAGCTTGGCTGGTCTTGATCTCCTCACTTCAAGTGATCTACCTGTCTCAGCCTCCCAAAGTGTTGGGATTACAGATGTAAGCCACCACACTCAGCCAACTATAATTTTTTACACTTCTTTTAAAATAAATGTTAAGCCAGCCATGGTGGATCACACCTGTAATCCCAGCACTTTCAGAGGCCAAGGCGGGAGGATCACTGGAGCCCAGGAATTCAAGACCAGTCTGGGCAACATAGCAAGACCTCATTTCTACAAAAAAAAAAATATGAAAATTAGCTGGACATGGTGGCACACATCTGTGGTCCCAGCTACTGGGGAGGCTGGCGCAGGACGATTACTTGAGCCTGTGTGGTTGAGAGTACAGTGAGCCATGGTCTTGCCACTGTACTCCAGCCTGGGCAATGGAGCAAGACCCCATCTCAAAAATCGGCGGATAGGTAAATGTTAAGAGTTCCTGAGCATCTAAAATGGTAGTTTTTCTTTTTAATGAGTATTTCTTCACCCTCTTCCCAATAAAAATCACCAAGCACATGCAGCATTAAAAGTATGAGGGAAAGGGCTTTGCAAGCTCTTTGTAGCAAGCGGCCCTGCCTTTTGCTTTCCGAGTTCCTCAGCACATGCAGGAGCAGGCATAGGTGTGCGTGGGCACCCTGAGGGCTGTGTACCCACTCCTCACCATGTGCCGCTGGTGCTATGGGGACCTGGTGCTCACCGACTGCTGATCAGTACAGTGAAGCGCTGCCTTGTCTCTGCACTAGGAGCTGCCATCATGCTGCTTTCTTGAATACAATTTGCTTCCACCTGGAAAACCTCCCCTTCCCTCTTAAGTCATGTTTTTCTTAACGCTGCAGACTTACATCACTTTGTCAATTTTGAAAATAAAAATAGAATCATATAAGATCATTTGTTTTCATAAAACATTATTAATTTTTTTAGCCTAATCACAAAGGAAGGATTATAATTGTATATAGTGTGTGTTGTTGATTAATTTTTAAAAATTCACATATTTTTGTGGCTGTTAAAAGAAATATGGATAGCTCTCGGTTCCTACCTCAAAAAGCTGAAACTCTTAATTTTGCAGGACAGACAGGATGCACAAAAGGAAAGCTGCACGTTCCACGGCTCTGTGTTGGAGCCTCTTAGGAATAAACCCTCAGAACTCCAGCAGGGTGGAGGTTGGAGGTGGCTCATCCAGGGCGATTTGGCAGGTCTTTGTGGCAAGGGTGGCATGTCTTCTGGGCGCTGGAAGAGGGGAAGCAATTCAGTAAGGAGAGCTTGGTCCGGAGGGCCAGACAGGGAACAGTGTGAGTGGAACAAGAAGGGCATGTGAGGGAGAAGACATAGGCAGATTTATTGAAATTAAAGACACAGCATTGCTCCTGCGAATAAGCATGGTAGTTCAGCTCACCGTGAGGAAGGCCCAACTCTGCCAGCTAAGGATGGCAACCTTCATCTTGCAGGCAGTGGTGAGCCATGGTCTGTGGGGCTGTGAGCGCCAGGGGATGCGATGGAAGTTCTGTTTTAGGAAAATTCAGTTAAGGAAAGTTTTCAGGTTACATCGGATAAGAAGAGCCTACGCTTGGCTTGGTGGCATGTGGCTGTGGTCCCAGCTCCTTGTGAGGCTGAGCAAGGAGGATTGATTGAGACCAGGAGTTTGAAGCTGTGATCATACCTATGAATAGCCACCATGCTCCAGCCTGAGTGATAGAGTGAGACTCTGTCTCTTTTTTTTTTTTTTTTTTTTAACACGGAGTCTCACTCTTTCAGCCAGGCTGGAGTGCAATGGCGCAATCTCAGCTCACCACAACCTCCACCTCCTGGGTTTAAGCGATTCTCCTGCCTCAGCCTCCTGAGTAGCTGGGACTGCAGGTGTGCACCACCACGTCTGGCTAATTTTTATATTTGTAGTTAGAGACAGGGTTTCACCATGTTGGCCAGGCTGGTCTCAAACTCCTGACCTCAGGTGATCCACCCACCTCAGCCTCCGAGAGTGCTGGGATTACAGGCCTGAGGCACTGCAACCAGCTGACCCTGTCTCTTTAAAAGCAGAACAAGCGAGTCTAGAAATTATGAGACCCTTTAGGGAGCAGTTCCAGAAGCCCCTGACTAAGGTGCAAGTCTGAAGGTAATGAATGGCAGAGAGAATGCAGGAGGGAAGGGCAGAGAAAGGACCTGTGGTCTGCAGGGTGGGGAAGAACAAAGGGAAAGGCGGCCTCAGGTCCGAGAGGCTGGAAACAGAACAGGTTGGCCTGCCTGAGCTTGGTAGGTTCCCACAGGGAGGCTTTTAAGGGGCTAGCAGTCTTTGGACCATCAAGCAGTGCTCAGGAGACTTACAGAGTGCTGCTCTGCAGGGGAATGGGTAGACAGCAGATTGCGCAGAGCTGTGGGGGACATGGAGCAAGACTAGCAGCCTGTTAAAGAAGTTCAGGAAACAGTCTTGGAAGGGAGGAAGGAAGTTGGACAGCAGCTAGAGGGAACCAGTTAAATGCTTTTGTTTTTCCCTGAAAATAAAGACTTGCACAGATTTGAAGGCAGAACTGGGGCTAGGACACAGAAAGAATGTAAGTAAGGCCCCGGAGGAGAAGGCCCCTTCCTGCCATAGGTTAGAAGAACTGTGTTTGTAGCTGTGGAGCAGGAATGGTGTAGGAGCCGCTCTGTGATTCGCTCCATTAACCAGGTAGAAAGGTGTCACTCATAAGGGTTGGGTGGTGGCAGGGCCAGAGCCAGCCGTTGAAGCTCATGAGCATGGAGAAGATGTGCAAGGCTGAGGATTCCTAAAGCAGGATGGACTGCCACCTGCCCTGAGGTCGCTCTTGTTGCAGTGGACAGGTTTCTTTGCTAGCGTGCAGGTGGAGAAGGCGGGCCCAGGAGGCTTGGAGTTTGGCCCCGGGGCTGGCAGGCACCCAGCAGTGCAGTTTATCTGCCTGCTTCAGGCCACTCTCCGCTGGGTTCCTTGGGAGCCTTCATTAGGAGATGCCCTCTCAAGATCCCCATCACCGGGGCTTTCTGGTTGGAGGGAGGCAAAGGCCGGTTTGCACAGTATGCCCAGTTGCCCAGCAGCGTTCCCTGTCCTTGCTGGCCACTCTCATCACAGTGCGGCTGTAGTCACCAAGAGCCACTTGAAATGGGCGAAAGGTATTTACCTGGCGGGAGAACCCCCACGATCACAAAGCTGGCCTTCCCACAGCAAGACTCATTCACCGCACTCCAGATGCGCTGACCCCTGTGGTTTCTTCATATGTGGGGAACCGCACTCACTCTTCCCTGCAATAAAAAGACATAAGTAGGCTGGGCACAGTGGCCCATGCCTATAAGCACTTTGGGAGGCCAAAGCAGTAGGATTGCTTGAGGCCAGGAGTTCAAGACCAGCCTGGGCAACATAGCAAGACCTCATCTCTACCAAAAAAATAAAATTAACTGGGTGTGGTGCATGTGCCTATAGTCCCAGCTACTCAGGAGGCTAAAGTAGGATTGCTTGAGCCCAGGAATTCAAGGTTACAGTGAGCTGTGATCAGGCACTCTAGCATGGGCAACCGAGCAAGACCCTATCTCTACCAAAAAATTCAGTAATAAGTAAACAGGCGAAATGAGCACCTGCAGCACGTTGGCTCTGCCAGTCTCTCTGTCATTGCTTGTTAAGTCTTGGTGGTGTGACTGTGCCTTTTGCAAACAGTGTTGAATGGCATTGACTGGAAGGTGGTGGCCTGACTGTGTTTCTTTGGCAGTCCAAACCAGGTTGCAGAGAAGGTGGCCTCCAGAATCGCCGAGGGCTTCAGTGACACTGCGCTTATCATGGTAAGTCGCTTCTGTGTTGCCGGCAAGGCCCCTGCGCCTCCTCTGGCCCACATGGAGCTTGCTCTGCAGTGGTTTCCTTCCCGCTAACCCCTTCACTCATTGATCTGCTTGAGACCATTGCCGACTCTTGCGGTTTCTCCCAGCTGCAGGCCTAGGGCTGTCAAATCCCAGGCCGTGGCTCCTGTGCTCCCGCATCACCACACAAGTGGGAGTGGGGTCCCCTGCCAGCTGCGCCACCACCTGGGAACCTGTTAGAAATGCGAATTCCAGGCACCCACCCCAGACGCCACTGAATCAAAAATGCCAGGGGGCGGGGCCCAGCAGTCCGTGTTAACACACCTGCCAGATGATTCTGATCTGAACACGCCAAGTGTGAGAAGCACTGGATTAGAACAGCCAGCACAGCCTCTGGGGCGCAGGGAAGGAAGGCGCTTGTGTGTGAGCCGATGACCTCGAGGGCCTTGCTGAACAGCCTTGATGCAGACAGAATCCTAGGATGAGGGAAGAAGGCACGTTTGGAAGCTTTGCTTTTGTGAGAAAACAATGAAGGACTTGCCATTTTCCTGCATAACACAACAGTTTTTCTCAGGCCAGGCCCTTGTGCCACGCCACAGCCCGGCTCTGTGGAAAGAGTTCTGCCTCGCCAGCGTGGGTGCTTCTGCGGGGAGAGCGGAGGAGGCGCCTGCTGCTGCTCTTCAGCCAGCATTCTGTTCACTCTCGTGTCCTTTGCCTTGTGCTCAGGTGGACAACACCAAGTTTACGATGGACTGCGTAGCGCCTACGATCCACGTGTACGAGCACCATGAGAACAGATGGCGGTGCAGAGACCCACACCAGTGAGTGCCGCCGCATGCTGCCGCGCTGGCTGGGCTCCGTCGGCACCTGGCCACGTGAGAGCCGCTCTCGCCCGCCCCGCCCATGTTTTCAGTTAGTGTTTTCTCCAGAGGCATGAATCCAAGCATATTCCCCAACACCCATAGGCCCCAGTGCTCCAGCGCGTCCAGGCTGTAGAAGGACCTTCCCTCCCCGGGCCCTAGGGCACAGACACTCTTCCCAGGCCTTTGCTTTGATGCATCTGTGGCCACTCAAAAAGCTTCAGTCATCTGCCTCCAACTTTTTCAGAATTCCATGTGAAGGGCATCCCTTCCATGTATTAGCCATGTTTTCTATGCTCTACGCACGTTCTTCATGCGGTTACAATGCCCATGGCTCTCAGTACCCTGCATCCTCCCTCCTCATACACTGTGCATGTGGCTGGCCTCCCTTGATGCTATTTACAAGCCATCCGTTTTCACTGTTAGATGCTGACTTCTTCGTGTTTGACCCGTAGTGACTACTGTGAAGACTGGCCAGAGGCACAGAGGATCTCGGCATCGCTCCTGGACAGCCGGTCCTACGAGACGCTCGTGGATTTCGATAACCACCTGGATGACATTCGGAATGACTGGACAAACCCAGAGATCAATAAAGCTGTTCTGCACCTGTGCTAGGCAGGCGTCATCGCTGTGACTGAGCTCTAGGCATTTCCACTACACTGAAGAAGAAACCCTATTTTTAAATGTAAATAAAATATCTTGTATCCTGTGTGGAAAGCTGACCATTTTAAGAAGTGGCATGTGCCTTGAAAGGGGGCAGAGTGTTGGGTCGGCCATGTTGATGACAGTCTGTAGAAGAGGTGCAGCATCCTGTCTGACTGTCCCTGTGGACTCTTTCTCAGTTGTACGTTGCTATAATCCTCCAAATCAAAGCTCTTTCCGCTTGTGCAAGATTGTTCCTATTAAACAGTTTTAACTAACCTTTTATAATCTGGAGAGAATACTTTTTAAGGCTTTTCAACTGTCTTTTTTAGGAAAAAAAAAAGCCTATGTCTTATACTCCAATGAGTATGTTTGTGAGTTTTTATCCTGTTTGAATTATGATGTCGTCCAGGCATCTGGGATCAGGGTAGACCCGTGGAGTGCTGGTGCTGAGCCGTTGAAGAAGCTCTGCGTGGGTGTTTCTGTGATAGGCTGGGCTGTGAACAGCACTGTGCGCGGAGTCGGCTCACAGAGCCACCGCAGCTCTGCACAGCGGGAGTGATACCGCTGATGCCGGAGAAGCCTTTATCGTTAGGGGCAAAAGCAAACATGTCTGGGAACAGGAGCTCAGTGGGGTGCTCCCCAGTCACCCAGAAAGTTCACGTGCCTGCAGGCCCAGGAGAGGGGAATGATCATTTCTTTTGTATTAGGAAAAACAATAGGTAGACTTCCTGAGTTGTACAGAGTAGTGTCTGTGCTTTTATACTTAGAACATTTGGTCAAATTTTCTAACCAAACTGTAGAAAATTAAGAGGGAATCTTTATGGTACCTTTACCTTTTTCCTTTTTATATGAATTATTTGTACAAAGTTCAGAGAGCAGTACCTTTCCTGTCTTTTCTTGGACTACGTGGAGGGATTTGTAACGATTGGTGTGGCGTATTGAAAGGGTTTGTGATACAGCAGTCACTATTTTAACACATAGGAAAAAATTCAGACGTCGCTACAATAAATGTGCTTTATTTAATCCACCAAATTCTCTCTTCCCCTTTCTTCTAATACCTCTTACTCTTGATTTTTAAAGCTGGCGTTCTTTCACGTGGGGAGCACAGGAAAGAGTGAGGTGCCTGTGCACCCCCTTCTCTCCCCCGCCCTTAGATGCCACAGCATCACAGCTGGAGCAAGGTAGGCAGTCTTGTTCAGAATGGGTTTGGGTTTGTTTCATAAAGGGAGAGGAATCGCCTCCAGCATTTACTCATAAGAAGCTGTTTTGTCCTGAGTCTGAAACAGGGGGCGTAGGCCACCTCCAATGAGAAGTCTGGGGAGCTGGCAGAGCTGCTTGGAATGCAGGTGTGGTGAAGGTTAGTTTAAAAATACACCCTTCCTAAAGCCCTGCAAGGTTGTTTTCCCTCTGTGTCACCTCCCTGTAGAATTATTTTCCTTAATTCTCTTGCCTCCCAGGAGCATATGCTGTTCTCCATTTTGGATTTAGGCCAAAGCTTAAAGTACATACCTGTTCCCTGTCTGTGTCTGAGTCAGGCTTAAATTTTCTAAAGAAAGTATATGAGATACCCTGAAGGGAAGGATATATTTGTGAATAAACCAAAACAGATCTCCAAGGTGCAGATACCTGCTCCTATATTCCTTGTAAAAATAGCAGAAGCCTCTGCTGAGCCCCTAGACCCTATGCTGACACCTCTCTCTATCGGTCTCCACATACTGTGCTGTGTGGCCTCTGCTGCCTCCCTCTTAACCGTCCCCCCAAAACATGGAGTCTGGCCCTGAGCTTAGGTTCTGCCTTGCCCCACCCAGGATGAAAGAACAAGCCTGTTACAGAGCCACCTGAAACTTCACACTCTGCCTTTTTGTGGAAAAGACTTGGAGGAGCAACACAGTATATTTGTATGTTGAAAATTTGCCTGATGAAATGTTGAAGCCAGGTCCAGCAGTGTCCACCTGGAGTTCCGACTGCTCAGGAGGCCGAGCAGGAGGATGCTTTGAGCCCAGAATTTCGAGGCCAGCCTCAACAACTAGCAAGACCCTGTCTCTTAAAAAACAGATAAATCTGAGAGGGGTTGCACCTATGTTCACGAACATTTAGAGACACCTCCCTTTAGAGCCAGCCGTCTGCTTCCAGTCATTCTGGTGGCCATTTTCATCTTTCATAGCATCCATCCATTCAGTAAGATACATACATTATTAGTTTATATGAAAATGTCATTTTCTATTTCTAGTCAGGGTTATCTTTAAGAACTGAGGATAGTAAACATGAAAGATGGGTAGTAACTGCATAAATACTTTAAAAAGCAGTGCACTTCCTGCAGAAAAAGCTTTGCTAATTCAAATGAAATTGGATTCCTTTAGAATAGCAAACTAAGAAATCTTAGTTAATTTAAATGTTCCAGTCAATTTTCCATGGATCTGGTATTTGTAAGCCTCCTCGACGTAAAAAGTCTGTGTATAATTGGCTCTGGTTTATTTTATTTTTAGACAGGGTCTCATTCTGTCACCCAGGCTGGAGTGCAGTGGCAGGATCGTAGTTCATTGCAACCTTGAACTCCTGGGCTTAAGTGATCCTCCACTCGGTCCTGATATTACTTGAATAGCTTATTTTTCTGACGATTGTCTTGAAAAACCTGTTGTTTTTGCACATTGTGTTTCTCAGCTTTTCACACTTGCCTTTTGTTGTTTTGCATTCGCAAGTCGGCGTTTCCAAAACCTCCTTTTTAGCGTTACACTTCTCTTACCGCAGTAGCTACTGTATGGCGACCTGATAAATGGAAGCAGAAAAATAGCCTTGAGCAGCAAACTCTATACCCCGTGGACATTTTTAGCAATTTCAGTGAAGAGAGCTGAACTTAAAAATAGACTTCCGCTTTAGTAATTGGCATTTCTTGAGGCTTCCCATCAACTCTTAGTGCCTCTTAGGCGTTGGACTTTTTTTTTTTTCAGTTCAATAAAAAGCCTGATAGGAATTGTTAGGGTTGCCGCTGCCAAGTGCTCAGGTATGTGGTGTCTTAATCTGACTTCATTTCCATACATCTCAGAATCCAGGAGATAATGTAAATATTTTTATCCTCACAAAGTTGACTTGTTACTACTTAAAATGTTCACAGTATCCTTGAATGGGACATAATATCTAATCAAGTTTGCTATTTTTAATCACCGGCTGGGCGCAGTGGCTCACGCCAGTAATCCCAGCACTTTGGGAGGCTGAGGCCGGTAGATCACCTGAGGTCAGGAGTTAGAGACCTGCCTGACTAATATGATGAAACCCCATCTCTACTAAAAATACAAAAATTAGCCAGGTGTGGTGGTGTGCACCTGTAGTCCAAGCTACTTGGGAGACTGAGACGGGAGAATCGCTTGAACCCAAGAGGTGGAGGTTGCAGTGAGTCGAGATCACACCACTGCACTCCAGCCTGGGAAACAGAGCAAGATTCTTCTGTCTCAAAAAAAAAAAAAAATCTCTGTTCTTCTGAGGAGGCTCTTTTCCCCTTAGGATTAACTTCTTAGAGAGGACGTTGCAGGTTTCTGAAGTGCTGCCATTGGAGAAGTGATCTGAAGACTTCTGTGGAATATGAGATCTAGCCCAGCTTTAGAACAGCTGAGAATCGTGTTCTTGTCTTTTGCTTTCAAAGCCGAGTGACAGGCACTGCACAGCAGCCACTTGAGTTTGACTAGAGGAGCCCTTTGGCTCCCACTTGCTGTGTTACTGCGTAAAGCCAAACAGCATCCTGTACTTAGTGCTGACTGAAAAAGTTCTAGATTCCATCAGTACACCTAAAGAATTGCAGTTCAGAATACTCATGACATCCTATGGGCTAGGCGCCTGCCCTCTTGGCCCCTGGAGGCAGCCACCCCCAAGTTCCACCAAACACCCCGGGTGCCTCCCCTCACTGAGGAGTTCAGTGAAACCTCAGAGGTGGGCCAGGATTTAGTAGCCTCCAGGTTCGCTTCTCTGCATGCCCTTCAGTACTAAGAATACAGACTCCTCTTCATGGTAGGACTTTTTCAAAAAGAATCTTGCTCTTCATTCCAGCAGTGCCTGTTCCCACTCTTTTTTCTTTTTCTTTTTTCTTATTTTTTTTTTAGACAGAGTCTCTCTGTCACCCAGGCTGGAGTGCAGTGGTACAATCTCAGCTCACTGCAGCCTCTACCTCCCAGGTTCAAGCGATCCTCCCATCTCAGCCTCCGAGTAGCTGGTATTACAGCCACCCAATATCACGCATGGCTAATTTTTATATTTTTGGTAGAGACAGGGTTTCACCATGTTGGCCGTGTTGGTCTTGAACTCCTAACCTCAAGTGATCCACCCGCCTCGGCCTCAAAGTGTTGCAATTACAGATATGAGCCACCGCGGCCCCCATTCTTAAGGTAACTGAGCAGAGCTGTGACAGCCCCTGCAGTTTCTACCAGCAGAGGGAGCTAGTGTGTTGCGGGTTAGAGTCCTTCTCCCAAAGCCTCCTGGGGAGCCAGTGTGAATCCCAGCTCTACCACTTTCTAGTTCTGTGGCCTTGGGCAAGTTACACCCTAGTGGTAACACTGCTTGCGTGGGGTTAATGGAGACCCAGAGTGAAGAACACTTTTGCTAATACTTAGCAGAAGATTAGAGCTACAATGAGAAAAGTTCTTAGGTGGTTTGTTGTTGTTTGGTAAATATAGAACATTCTGTGGGCCAGATTGACCTGAGAGGTACTTACTCATAGCAAACCTTCAGTGAACATTTATTGAATAAGTGAATCAAACCATTCACTCCCAAATTCGAGCAGTTTGCATTGGCCTTCCCAGCAACGCTGTGACATTTCCATTTGACAGACAGACAGGGAAACCAAGGCCCAGGCTGTGGATGGCACGTGGAGCAGATACCCATCTCTTCCTCGGCTTCGCATACTCTCCCCATCCCCATTCTTGCCCACCCTCCACCCCGGTTTTAACACATCTTTTTACTTTCTACAAAACAGATGTATGTTCATGCTAGAAAATCAAAGAGAAATGGCTGGACGCGGTGGCTCTCGCCTATAATCCCAGCACTTTGGGAGGCCAAGGTGGGCGTATCACGAGGTCAGGAGTTCGAGACCAGCCTGGCCAACAAAATGGAACCCCGTCACTACTAAAAATACAAAAACGTAGCCTGGTGTGGTGGTGAGCACCTGTAGTCCCAGCTACTCAGGAGGCTGAGGCAGGAAAATTGTTTGAACCTGGAAGCTGGAGGTTGCAGTGAGCCAAGATCACCCCATTGCACTCCAGCCCAGGCAACAGTGCGAGACTTCATCTCCAAAAAAAAAGTGAAAGGGGCCAGTCACGGTGACTCACCCTTGAAATCCTAGCACTTTGGGAGACCAAAGTAAAAGGATCACTTTAGGCCGAGTTCAAGACCACCCTGGACGACAAATCGAAACCCCATCTCTACAAAAAATATTTAAAATTAGTCAGAAGTGCTGGGGCACACTGTAGTTTCAGCTACTCAGAAGGCTGAAGTAGGAAGATTGCTTGAGCCCAAGAGTCTGAGGCTGCAGTGAGCCATGATCATGCCATGGCACTCCAGCCTTCAACCTGGGTGATAGAGGAAGACCCCCTCTCTCTCTCTGTCTCTCTGTCTCTCCCTTTTTACTTTTGGTAACAGGGTCTTGCTAGTCTTTAACTGCTGGGCTCAAGCGTCCTTCTCTCTCAGCCTCCCAAATCCCTGGGATCACCTGAGCAGCCACACCCAGCACCCCATTGCTTTTTTTGTTTTGTTTTTTGAGACAGACTCCGGCTCTGTTGCCCAGGCTGGAGTGCAGTGGCACGATCTCAGTTCAGTGCAGCCTTCACCTCCCAGGTTCAAGCAATTCTCTTGCCAGAGCCTCCAGAGTAGCTGGGACTATAGGAGCGCACCGCCATGCCCAGCTAATTTTTGTATTTTTAGTAGAGATGGGGTTTCAGCACAGTGGCCAGGATGGTCTTGATCTCCTGACCTCGTGATCCGCCCGCTTCGGCCTCCCAAAGTGCTGGGATTACCGGCATGAACCACTGTGCACCCAGCTAGCACCCCATTTCTTTAAAAAAAAAAAAAGAAAAGACATAAGTACCAGTACAATATTAGAAAGTTTGTGCAGATTCCTGGGCTCAGGTCCAAAGAATTCAGACTCATTGAGATTTGGGGCTTAAAACCTGCATTTTTAGCTGGGAGATTCAGGCCATGCTATAAATACCCCTGATCTTTAACCAAAACCTTCATTTTACTATGAAGAATTTCATTTTATTATTATTATTGAGACAAACTCACTCTGTCACCCTGGCTAGAGTGCAGTGGCACAATCATGACTCATGACTACAGCCTTCCAGGCTTAAGCCATCCTCCCACCTCAGCCTCCCAAGTAGCTGGGACCACAGGTGCATACCATCACACCGGCTAATATTTATAGAGATGAGGTCTTGCTTTGTTGCTTAGGCTGGTCTGGAACTCTTGACGTCAAGCCATCCTCCCACCTCCGCCTCCCAAAATGCTGGAATACAGATATGAACTACCCAACCATGCCTAAGAATTTCAGATATGCAGAAATAAAGCAATTTGCCCAATGGCACAAGCTCAGCCAGAAACTGAAGAATTGGGCCATACGGTTGAACCCTATGAAACTGCTCATTGGGTAGGTCAAAACCTCAAACATCAGCAACTTCATAGGGGTCGACCTCACAGAATTTAGGCCTCCTGAAGGAACCCTGTTATCTGTCTCCATGGGAGGCCGTCTGATTTTCTTCTCTTTCAAAATGTATTGCACAAAGAATGCCCGAATGTGATCTTGCTTAAGAACATTGGAGCAATATGAAGCAGAATGTGAACCATGTCAGCCCTGGAGCTAGGACAGCAAGGACAGGGCTTTACACTGCTTTCTGTCTCCCAGAGCATCCTACACATAGAAGACCTAGTCGTTTCTTGGGTTTTTGTTTGTTTTTTTGTTTTTATTTTTGAGACAGAGTCTCTCTCTGTCATCCAGGAAGGCGTGCAGTGGTGCAATCTCAGCTCACTGCAACCTCTGCCTCCTGGGTTCAAGCAATTCTGCTGCCTCAGCCTCCCAGGTAGCTGGGACTACAGGTAGGTGTCACCACACCCAGCTAATTTTTTGTATTTTTAGTAGAGATAGGGTTTCACCATGTTAGCCAGGATGGTCTCAATCTCTTGACCTCATGATCTGCCCACCTCGGCCTCCCAGGTGTGAGCCACTATGCCCAGCGTTTTTGTTTTTTTTTTTTTTTTGAGACGAAGTTTCACTCTTATCACCCAGGCTGGAGTGCAGTAGCATGATCTCAGCTCACTCCAACCTTTGTCTCCTGGGTTCAAGTGATTCTCCTGTCTTTGCCTCCCAAGTAGCTGGGATTACAGGCACCCATCACACCCAGCTAATTTCTGTAATTTTAGTAGAGATGAAGGGATTTCACTATGTTGGCCAGGCTGGTCTCCAACTCCTGACCTCAGGTGATCTACCCGCCTCAGCCTCCCAAAGTGCTGGGATTACAGGCCTGAGCCACCGTGCCTGGCGTATTTGTTATTTTTACTTAATTTTTGAGAAGTTGAGTCTCTAATCTGTCATGTACTTCCCGCTTTCAGCAGACAACTCTGTGGCAAGACCTCTCTGTCAGCAGCCTCTCTGGTCTCTAGGGCCCTGTCCCAGTCCCTATGTTTGCAGGACATGGCCCCAGAGACATGGTATTGATCCCTGTTTCTTTCAAAATAGCTCTACCTTTGTCACCAGGATAATGACTTGTTGAGTTTTTTGTTTTGTTTTTTTTTTCAAACAAAAAAAGGTACAAACTAAAAAAGCAAAATCACCTAAGATCCCCTCATTTGCTGAATATCCTTCTACTCATCTCTCTCCTAAATGTTGGGATTCTTTACTTCTGGCTTCTGAGGTCTTGAATTTAAATTTGTTGATAGAGATGTGTGGTGGAACACTTTCCCTGGCAAGACTGTAATTCATATTTTCAGAATTATGTAAACACTTCATTTCTAGAACCACTATTTCCCTACTATGTGAATATCCTAAATTCTGTTTGTGTCCTCCTCTTAGATGGATTTGGCAGAGAGTGTTTTTGAAAATAAAACTTACAGCCGGGCGTGGTGACTCACGCCTGTAATCCCAGCACTTTTGGAGGCCAAGGCAGGTGGATCATCTGAGGTCAGGAATCTGAGACCAGCCTGGCCACTATGGCAAAACCCCATCCCTACTAAAAGTACAAAAATTAGCCAGGTGTTGTGGTGGGTGCCTGTAGTCCCAGCTACTCAGGAAGCTGAGGCAGGAGAACAGCTTGAACCCAGGAAGCAGAGGTTGCAGTGAGCCGAGGTCAAGCCACTGCACTCCAGCCTGGGAGATAAGAGCAAGAGTCCGTCTCAAAAATAAAATAAAACTTACTTATTGAGGTTTAAGAGGTACCCAGAAAAGGACACAAATCACAAGTGTATAGTTCAGTGAACGTTCACAAGGTGAACAAAAGAACAGGCTCCTGGAAGCACACCAAGCTCAAAAAACAGGATCTAAGACGCGCCGGCACCCAGGAGCCCTGGTGTCCACACCTGGACTGGTTCTGCCTGGCCTTCAGCCTATGTAAATGGGAGCAGATAATAAGTATTCTTACTGTGTGTGTGAGATTCACTCGTGACATGTTATGTAGCAACCTTTTCTTCATTTTCACTGCCATGTGTTACTTTGTTGGATCAATGTACCCTAATTTATCCATTTCTATGTTGATGGATATTTGGGTTATTTCCAGATTTTGGCTGGTACAGATAATGCTGCAGTTAACATTCCTGCACGTGCCTTGCCACACATCTAGTATGCTTTTCTTTCAGGATACATAGACGTGGACTTGCTAGGGGCATGTGTGTTCACATTTCAAGATATGTTGCCAGTTTTACAAAGTGATTGTACCAGTTGAACCTCCCACCCACAGTGTCTGAGCATTTGTGTTATTAGTCTTTTTTTCTTTTAAACAGGGTCTCATTCTGCTGCCCAGGCAAGAGTGCAGTGGTGCAATCATGGCTCATTGCAACTTTGACCTCCTGGCTCAAGCCATCCTTCCACCTGAGCCTCCTGAGTAGCTGGGACTACAGGTGTGTGCCACCACACCCAGCTAATTTTTTTGTAGAGACAGAGTTTTGCCCTGTTGCCCAGGCTGGTCTCAAACTCCTGGGCTCAAGTGATCTACCATGCCTGGCCATCCATCTTTCTGATTTTAGACATTTTGGGGGTAGGTAGCAGTATTTCACAGATTGTTGGTCTAACTATGAAGAGTGAAACAATACAGCTTTTAGACAGTAACAGGAGGATACATTCACAACCTTAGGCTTGGCAAAGATTTTTAAACAGGACACATAAATGAGAAGTGGGGCTACGTTAAAATTAAGAATTTTGTTCATTAGAAAACGCAGGATGGTGAAAAGGTAAATCATGCAATGGGAAATATTTGTAACGTGATTATCCAATGAAAGACTTTTTTCCAGAGCTGGGTGCCATGGCACATGCCTGTAGTCCCAGCTAAGGGAGGCTGAGGCGGGAGGATCGTTGGAGCCCAGGAGTTTGAAGTTGCAGTGACCTATGATCACACCCCTGCACTCCAGCCTGGGTGAGAGAGTAAGACCCCATCTCAAAAAAAAAGCTTCTTTCCAGATTAGGCACATCCCCAGTAAACATCGGAAAATGTGTCTCACTAATGTCATCAAAGAGAAGCAAAGTGAAAACATGAGTCTGTTTTTACTTTTGTTTTTTTCTGACAGTCTCCCTCTGTTGCCCAGGCTGGGGGGTAGTGGTGCAATCTCAGCTCACTGCAACCTCTGCCTCCCAAGTTTAAGCAATTATTGTGCCTCAGCCTCCCAAGTGGCTGGGATTACAGGCACACACCATCATACCCACCTAATTTTTGTATTTTTAGCAAAGACAGAGTTTCACCATGTTGGCCAGGCTGCTTTCCAACGACTGACCTCAAATGATCTGCCCGCCTTGGCCTCCTGAAGTGCTGGGATTACAGGCGTGGGCCACTGGACCCACCCATGAGTCTCTTTTGGTTTTCTTGTTGTTGTTGGGTTTTTTGTTTGTTTGTTTTTGAGAAGAAATCTCACTCTGTCACCCAAGCTTGAATGCAGTGGTACAATCTCAGCTCACTGCAACCTCTGCCTCTCATGTTAAGGAATTCTTCTGACTCAGCCTCCCAAGCAGCTGGGATTACAGGCGAGCACCACCACGCACAGCTAAATTTTTTGTATTTTTAGTAGAGATTGGGTTTCACCATGTTGGCCAGGCTGGTTTCGAACTGATCTCAAGTGATCTGCCCACCTCAGCCTCCTGAAGCTGGGATTACAGGTGTGGGCCATTGCACCTGGCCATGGGTCTGTTTAATGGGAAGAAAATGTTTAGAAACAGAATCCTCTTTATGTGCACAATTCAAGTGCCCTGGTTACCCTAGGACAATTTCACATGTTGACTGAGCATCAGATGCCTTCAAACAAACAGCAGCCTCCACTACTGCCTTCAGTCCTAGGTCCGAATATTCTTGAAACTCTTGGCTTCAGTACTGTGAAACGCACGCTCTGAATGAAGAGACCTCCCAAACAGGCTTTGTGTGAGCAACATGGCTGTTTCTTCACTCGGGTGCGGGCAGGCTAAGTAGAAAAGAGAGTCAGTGGAGAGTGGGGGGATAGGAGCTGGCTTTATAGGTTTGGGGTGGGCCATGGGAGTTACAGAAGTTACAGTTCAGGGTGGTTTCGCGAGCTGGGAGGGGGTCGTAGGGTCTGGAGTCCCAAGGTCGAGCAAGGTCAGTTACAAAGTCCAGTGGCCTTATTAGTTGAGGCAGGAATAAGGAGAAATAGAAGAATGTCTCAAAGTTAATTAGGCGCCACAGGGGTTGATCATTCTTCCTCTTTTTGTGGTCTTCCAATTACTTCAGATTTTCCAGGAACTCATCTGGAGTGTCCATGCGGGTCACAGAGGTTACCATGCCATCCGTGGTGCGGTCAGTTGGCCTAAAAGACCTTACAAGTACCTGGCCTGGGCACATAGGCAGCAGTGGTTCTTGGTCTGAGGATTTCAGCCATGGATTTCTCCTGCACTATTGAGTGACTTTCCTCTGGGGGAGCTTTTAAGAAAGGCTACTGCAGTCCCAACCTGGATGTTATCTTATCACCTACTGCCGCCACCAGCCTGGCCTCCCATCAGTCCTGCCCTGGAGCACAGAGCAAGACTTCCCAGAATCCAATTGTTCTGTTAATCACCTATGATGCCTGGAATTCTCTCAGTGCCAGCTTTCTGAGGAGCTCAAAACCATTTGCAGATCCTGCTGGTAAAATGGCTGCCCTGAGGTCAGCTGAGCTCTGTGCTAAATTACTTTTGCAATGTGAGGCAGTTTTCCAAAATGTGCCTGAGAGTCCCAGAGACTCAGAGCTCTGCACCCACTGGAGGCCCTGGGAGGAAGATGCTGTTCAAACAGACATTCTGGGACTCCCCTATCAGAGTGGTGGTCTCCATAGTTACTGGGATGTGCTTCACGGTGGGTAGATGCATTTGCACACGCAGCCACTCCACCTTCACACCTGGGCAGAGGGAAACAGACAGGACTGGGTCTGGGCAGGCGGGTAGGCTGGAAGTAGAGAAAGAAAGAAAGGATGCGTTTTCATTGGGGAACCCCTGGAGCAAAGCAGGTGGGGAAAAATCCAGGATCCAAAGAAAGTGACAGCTTACCTCGGTATCTCCCCAACTTCAGCAAGGGGTCCCTTGGCTCACTTCCCATATGCACTTCCCAAGCAGCCCACCCTGACACAGCCCTGGACATCCTGAAGACTCCATGTCTTCCCTGGGCCTCCAGCAATGTTGGGCATAGCTGCTCTGAGCTGCCCCACCCAGACTCCGCCTTCCCAGGTCTTACTCACGCTGACTCCCTGTCCTTCTGCTACTCAGCCTTTTTGGGGGCTGTGTTTGGGATAATGGAAAACACGGAAAGTAGCCTGGGGGCTGCAGGCAGTGTTGGGACTGTAATGGAGAGCAGTGCAGGGCGGACCAGATGGGAAGGAACCTGAGTGCCTGGAGGGGTGGGGAGGTATCTCGGGGAGGATGGAGCCCCAAGCAAGCAGGGTCGCAGGTGGGGCTCCCAGTTGCGTGTCCAGGTGGCAGGGGGTGACATCCTGTGGGAGTCTGGGCGGAGAAGATCAGGCGAGACAGGAGAGGCAGCTGAAGCAGCAGGAAGCCCTTCCTACCCCTAGCCACTGCCCCTGCGCCATGGTTCCGCACAGCATCACTCCCTCTGTGCCTCCTGGGGCAGCCCCTGGGGATGGACAGAGTCTGAAAGTGGCTACAGGAACACTCGCCACAGTAGGCAGCCCAGGGGGGCCAGGGCTACAGGCGACACATCTCATTCCATTTGCACCCCTGATGTTTCCCGTGCCTGGACATCTAGAACAGGCAGGGTCCCCAATGTGCATGACAGAAGTGTGGGTGCTGTCTGCACAGGCTCCGCCGAAGGGGGCTCCTAGGAAGGGAAGTCGCACTCCATGAACCCAGCGCCCCTTTTTACACACATCCCTCATCGCTGTGCCGATGACCTAAGGCCCCGAAAACATGCAGTTTGGAGCAAAGCCCTCCCTTCTGCCCTCACTCAAGTTTGCCCACTTCCCACACTGCCGGCCTCCCCCATGAAACCCCCGGTCACGGGCAGCCGAACCACCTGGGGGCACTGATGAGAGACAGACCCCACCACCTGTGCTCCAGAGCCCCTGGAAGACCTGGGCTCGTGCAGCTCCAACCTGCCTCTGGCAGCCCCTGGCTTTCTGCCTCATCTCAGAGGGATTTGGGTGGGAGGTGGAGCGTCACTGGCCAAGCCTGGAGCTGAGATGAAAGTCCGTCATTTATTCTGCCTGTTCCTAAGGATATTGTAGGCTGGGGCAGGAGCTCTGTGGGGCCGGCCCATGTGCTCAGTGGTTGGGGCGCCCAGCAGTTGCTGTGTCTCGGGGAAGGAGCCGCACAGGCTGGGCAGGTCCCCCAGCCATGGCCTCCACCTGGTCTCCCTTGACCACAAGTCACCATCCTACCAGTTGGAAGGCTGTGTTTTCCTGGTGGCACATTCAACTGCTTGGCCAGAGTCTTTCCCACCCCGTGGGACAGACCTAGCCCCACACCAACCCAGGCTCTGTCAGGATATGCTGCCTGCGACCGGGAACGTGGTGGGGCTCCCTCCTCCCAGGTGCCTGTAGCCTGGGAGTGAGCACAGTCACCAGGGCCTGGGCTGGCCAACAGCTTGGTACTCAACACTGCAACCTCCACCGCCTGGGTTCAAGGAATTCTCCTGCCTTAGCCTCCCAAGTAGCTGGGATTACAGACATGCACCACCATGCCTGGCTGAGTTTTTGGTATTTTTAGTAGTACCCGAACTGCTAGCCCAGGGCCCCTGAGACAGGCTTGGACTTCTTGCTGGGGGTGGGTGCCCTTGGACATAAGGACTGGAGAGGCCGAGGAGCAGACAGTTTAGGCCTCCCTGGGGCCAGGTGACAGCCCAGGCCCCGGGAGGGAGGACGCAGCTGGCATCACAGCCGGATGTTTGCTGCAGTCTCCCTCCCTCCCAGGCGTCTGGCTTTCAGAGGCATGTGGCTGCACATCTTCCCCTCCTGGCTGGCAGGGTTTTGTCTGTTGTCCTCCGTGGTTCTTCCTCTCCGGCCATGCTTCTCCTGTCCTTGGCTCCCTGCCTCACTTGGCCATGACGTGTCGGGGTTCCCTCTTCCTCCCAGGAGAAGTGAAAACATCTGTCCACACAAAAGACTATGCTTAGGTTTGCACGCATGTTCACAGCAGGTGCAGGACCCACAGTTAGCCAAAAAGTGGAAACAACTCAAATGTCTCTGAACTGATGTAGTCCATCGGCACAGTGGAGCATTGCTCAGCCGTAAAAACGACTGAAGTGCAGATCCACGCTGCAACATGGCCAGCCCCGAAAGCATGACAGCTACAGGAGGCCACTAGCACATAAGGCCCTTCATACGGACTCCCTCTGTCTGGAACAGGCTGGTCCACAGAGACAGAGAGCAGACCAGAGATCGGCTGGGGCTGGAGCAGATGAGGGCAGCAGAGGGCGATGGCCAGATGTCAGGGTTTGCTTTGGGGGCGATAGAAATGGTCTGGATTTAGATAGTAGTGATGGCTGCACAATTCTAAATACACTAAAAATTGCTGTATACTGAAAAAGAATAGATTTCATGGTACATGAACTTTATATCTTTTTTTTAGGTGGGGGGCGTCTTGGGACAGAGTCTCACTCTGTCACCCAGGCTAGAGTGGTGTGGTGTGATCTCAGCTGACTTCAGCCTCCACCTCCTGGGTTCAGGCGATTCTCCTGCCTCAGCCTCTCGAGTAGCTGGGATTATAGGCACATGCTACCATGCCCAGCTAATTTTTGTGTTTTTAATAGAAATGGGATTTCATCTTATTGGCCAGGCTGGTCTTGAACTCCTGAACTCAAGTGATCCACCCACCTCAGCCTCCCAAAGTGCTGAGATTACAGGCGTAATCCCATCAGGCCTGGCCATGAACTTTATCTTAATTTTAAAATGAGGTCGCGCACGGTGGCTCACACCTGTAATCCCAGAACTTGTGGAGGCCAAGGCTGGTAGATCACTTGAGGTCAGGAACTTGAGACCAGCCTGGGCAGAATGGCAAAACCCCATCTCTACTAAAAATACAAAAATTAG
>CAUYQU010001637.1:0-39433 GCA_963574635.1 Cheracebus regulus
CCCCACAGAGCCAGACCTTCCTCAGTTCGC
This sequence comes from Cheracebus regulus, assembly GCA_963574635.1. Lineage (NCBI taxonomy): Eukaryota > Metazoa > Chordata > Mammalia > Primates > Pitheciidae > Cheracebus > Cheracebus regulus. The sequence continues at coordinate 31 of CAUYQU010001637.1, forward strand.
TTTGATTGCTGTGAAGCTCTCAGTCCTCAGCGCTTCCAATTGCTGTTTTCCTTGTGGGGATGGGACCAGCCGAGCCCGTCCGTCCCGTATACTCCACACCGAGAAGCGCCACGCTGGGGCACCGGCAAAACAGCCGCGCCGGCCAAAAGAGTCGCGCTGGCGACCCGTGTGGCTCCTCTGCCAGGAATCTCCCAGTTTGTGGGCATCAAAAATTCGTCTGCAATTGCGGAGTCCGCTTGCTCTCTGCGCTTTTACTGGGAGCTATGATCCTGAGCTGCTGCTATGAGGCCATCTTGGATCTCTCTCCACCTGTTGATGAAGTTTTTTTGTTTCTTAGTTTTCCTTTGGCGGATGCCTGTTCCCCACAGACAGAGCCGGACCTTCCTGGGTTCGCTGTGCTTGCTGTGAAACTCTCAGTCCTCAGCACTTCCAATTGCTGTTTTCCTTGTGGGGATGGGACCAGCTGAACCCGTCCGTCCCGTATACTCCGCAGCGGGAAGCGCCGCACTGGGGCACCCGCAAAACAGCCGTGCCGGCCAAAAGAGTCGCGCTGGCAACCCGTGTGGCTCCTCTGCTGGGAATCTCCCAGTCTGTGGGCAATAAAAATTTGTCGGAAAGTGCGGCGTCCACTCGTTCTCTGCGCTTTCACTGGGAGCTACATTCCTGAGCTGTTGCTAATTGGCCATCTTGGATCTCTCTCCGTTGCTGTGCTTTTAACATCAAAACCTATAAAAATGATGAAAACTTACTTTCCCAATGAAGCTTTTTGCTTTATAAATATTTGCTATTTTGTTGTTGTCCTTGAAGGCTTTCTTTACTTCAAATTATATCAATTTGTACTTCATAGTATAATTTTCATTTTTTAAAGTTTATATTCATAACCAGTAAACTTTTAAATGTGTTCCAATAGTCCATAATTTTCAATCTTAAAATGTACCTTTTTCATTTTTTTATATTAAGCAGTATTCCATTATCTACTTTGTTTTTAAGTCTCTAAAACCTACTGTCAATAACTAAACTATCGTTACTTGGAACACAGCCACACTGTTGTGTCACCATAGCTATGGCTATCTTTTGTAGGCAGCAGCGACACTACTGATTCAGTGGGGTGTCTGCTTTGTTTTTCCAGATGCAGAGATGGATTTGTACGGATTCACCCACATTTTCCACCTCTTCTGCATATGACCAATGGAACACTAGCTATAGACTTTGTTATGGTAGCCAAGATTAAAAATACAATTTGTGTCCTTGAATTGTTTACAGATTTACCCTTGTTCTAGTGATCCCTGATTGTATGTCTGTCTTCATACTAGACTATGCAGCCTTTGAAGGCAGGGACCACATCTTAGTTATCTTGTATCTCCAGTGCCTGGCTCAGGGCTATATACACCATCATCACCCTCTTCATAATCATTATCATAGCTTGTAGTCTTGGGTTCTGTGCTCAGTACTTTACGTGGATATTCTCAATTCCTACAACAGTCGTGAAGTAAGTAATACCATTATCCATATAGAAATGAAGAAACTGAGGTCTAGAGAGGGTTAGTAATTTGTCTGAGATCAAGGGGCTCAATTTTTTTAAAAAGCTAAACTGAACAAAAGCCATATTGTTTTTGGGGTTTTTTTTTTTTGAGACACAGTCTCACTCTGTTGGCCAGGCTAGAGTGCAGTGACGCAGTCTTGGCTCACTACAGCCTTCAACTCCCAGTTCAAGCAATTCTCCTGCCTCAGCCTTTGGAGTAGCTGGGATTACAGGCACATGCCACCATGCCCAGCTATTTTTTTTAAAATTGTTTTTAGTAGAGACAGGGTTTCACCATGTTGTCTAGGCTGGTCTCAAACTTCTTACCTCAGGTGATCCGCCCACCTCAGCCTCCCAAAGTGCTGGGATTACAGGCATGAGCCCCCATGCCAGCCAACAAAAGCCATATTGGATACAATGTTCATCTTATTTGCATTATATTCAGAACGACTGAATAACCAGCCACAGAAACTATGGATAGTATATAATTATATATTATGCTTGACTCTACCAGAATGTGTAGTTATATCTACAGCAGTTTCTCAGAATTAATGTAAGTAAACATTCATCATATGCTCCTTAATTTATAAGAAGTCTTTATTCTAAAGTTCATTTATGAGTTAGGTGCTCTGTCACACTTGTCCAAATGACCTAAATAAAGATGAACTCCATTCTCCCAGTGAGAATATTCCCCCTGAAATTGTGACCTACATGAATATATAAATGTTTATGAATATCTCTTTTAATACTTAGCTATGTATATATATGTATTTAAAATTACATCTTAAAATACATTAACCTAGAAATACTGCTTTTCTCCATTCTCACTTTTTTTTTTTTTGAGATAGAGTCTCGCTCTGTCACTCAGGCTGGAGTGCAGTAGTGCAATCTCAGCTCACTGCAACCTCTGCCTCCCAGGCTCAAATGATTCTCCTGCCTCAGCCTCCCAAGTAGCTGGGATCACAGGTACGTGCCACCACACCTGGCTAATTTTTTGTATTTTTAGTAGAGATGGGGTTTCACCATGTTGGCCCGCCTAGTCTCGAACTCCTGACCTCAGGTGATCCACGTGCCTCAGCCTCCCAAAGTGCTGGGAATACAGGCATGAGCCACCGTGTCTGGCCTCCACTCCTACTTTTAAAGAAATAATTTTATTCAATGATTCATGTTCACCTTTGATATTAATGTGTCTGTTACTTCTAGAGCCACTTTTTGAGTCATTACCATGACATGACTATGAGAAGGCTATAGGACAGGAAGTGGGTAGAAGGGAGTCTGCCAGGGGCAATCCACACAAAATAGGTTTCAAGAGAGTGGAGAACTGGCAGGTATACCATCCCCTTACAGGCGGAGGTATCCTTCTGTAAGGGAAGCTCACAATTCAAGTTTTCTCCTTATTAGCAGTCACTTAATTCATTCTCCAAGGAGACTACTGTATAGTCAGTAGAATTATGCTTATAAAAGTGACTGACTATATTTTATCCTATTTTACAAAATATGTTAAATATATCTTAAAAAATAAATACAGCATTGGAGTTCTGAGTGTTTTAACTTTAGTCAAATGCTCATCTGTAGATGGTCAAGATACATGCATTACCTGAAATGTGAGTCATTTACCTTTAAAGGCTGTTAGCAATAAAAAGTTATGGATGCATCCTCATCCCATATGTAATTTTTTAAAAATACTAAACTATTGGTAGGGTGCAGTGGCTCACACCTGTAATACCAGCACTTTGAAAGGCCAAGGTGGGCAGATCATTTAAAGCCAGCAGTTTGAGACCAGTCTGGCCATCAGGGCAAAACCCCTGCTCTACTGAAATTACAAAAATCAGCCAGGTATGGTGGTGCAAACCTGTGATCCCAGCAACACGAGAGGCTGAGGCAAGAGAATCACTTGAACTTGGGAGGTAGAGGTTGCAGTGAGCCAAGATCATGTCACTGCACTCTAGCCTGGGTGACAGAGCAAGACCCTGTCTCAAAAAACAAACAAACAAAAAACCACCTAAACTGTAAGTAAATATAAGCAATTTTATCAGTTATAATTTTTTCCATAATGACTATTTTGATGCTTTTTTAATTTATATCTGCCCTAACTTTGTGTTTAGTTTGTTAGTTTTTGAGAAATCCAGTGCTGACCTTCAGCATAAAAAAGGTTAGTTCAGACCCTAATAAGGAGTAAGGAGTTGGTGCAGGAAGACTGCTGTAAACTTCCAACCTTTAGAAATAGCTTCTTCCTATGTGTAAGTTTATTAAGGAAGAACTTTGGTGAAGTTGTCTATGCCTCTCCTGTAGAAAGTCCGTCCAGACTCCTATGGATGGACTTTCTACAGGAGGAGGTATAGACAAAGTTGCTACCTTGCATCTCTCCCCACATTCTATCTTAGCAAATGGGTAAATGAAAGGTATGTATGAGAGAGTATGGTAGTTTTTTGTTTACTTCAACAAAAGGAGACAGGATTTTCCCCAAAGTTTATACTCATAATATTATAATAAATATATCAGGCTGAGCAAATGGTTTTAAGACAATTATATGGCTGAAAACCAATAAAGATTATGGGATTCTTGTATGTTGATACTATTTGAGGATATTGCTGGATCAGAAACATTTGTTTATAGTAAAATTCACTTTCATAATATAGCTCTATTTCCTAAGTTTAAATATGAGGCACTGGAGTTCAGCAATAATGTTGGCTTTGGAGTTAATGTGTGCATGACCCTACATAACTACAGTAAATTCATCTCTTTCATCTATTAAATACCAGTTAGTTGGATGCTTCATGTATCATATGTCTTTTGTCACATGTCTTTCAAAGATGATATTCTTATAATTACCATCAGGACAATTTGTAATGGCAGGGTTTTTTATGTTTGGTTTACCTTTGCTGTGTTGTGTTAAGGGCTATATGTGATTACTACTCAGCCATCCCCACTATGGGGCTATGGCAAGATTTTAGCATTCTTTAGTGTTTTCATGGTGGAAAATCTTGAATTTCTTTGTATACTTGTGTAACAGCAGCCTACATTTATACGTATTTACTCTTTCCCATTGAATTCATCTTCTATTCAGCTAAAATTGTTTTGTCCCTTATTTTGCATTTATATGAGAATTCATTGTGTAAAATGTATCTTTATAAATAATTATTTCATGGTGAAAGATTAATTAGGAAAAGCTAATGAGAAGACAGTTTTTAAAACATGGTTCATAATTTCTGGGTTTTCACATCACTTTTATTCATTTTAAAACTTATGTTGAAAATGCTACTTCTGAAAAAATAAATAACAATTACAGATTCTTTAACAAATGAATGAATTACTAAATAAAAATAATAACTTTAAAGAATTTTTTGAAAGAGATGTAATATATGGTAGTTGCTATTGTCAGTTAACACTGATTAACTATTACATGTAGTGCTTTGTATTAAATGCTTCTTTCTATTGAGTGGTTTTTGTTACCTATGTGATAGGAAGAATAATTTGAAGTTATATTTGCAGATAGTTACTTTTCCTGCCATTGTCATTATCCTTGATTATTTAATAATTTTTACAAATCATATTCCATCTACAATAATGGATTAAAAGAAAAAACTGACATTAAGGATTGTGATGTGGAAATAGATGTTACATTGTCTTGGAGGCAAAATAAAAAACAGAAGTTTTTAAGCAAACAAAATATGAAAATATATTACCAGAGATTATATTAAGTAGTCCAGTACTTTAAAATGTTAAGGTTAAAGCTAGGTAAATAGTTTTTATTTGTTATTTATAATAAACACGAGGTACTATGTTTTAAAATATAGTGTAACAACTCAGCCATTCTTTCACATTTTAGTAATTATATACTGTAGTGTATTGTTTTTGTCATTTTTTATTTCAAAATGGCTTTCAATAGCATATGTCTTGAATTTTTTAAATGGTGAAACTGAAAAAAAAGATTTAAAAAAGTATTGTTGATTTAGGTGACAAAAATGTGGTTATAATTACAAATTAAAGATAATTTTGAAAAAGAGATAGTTAACCAGGTTAGGTTAAACAAGATTAAACGATTTATGGCCATTTTATAAAATAATGACAGTCTTCATTTTAAGCTACAATGTAAAGTGCTTTATTCTGAGATTAGGCATTGTGGCAGAAGCTAAAACTGCCTTTTTTTTCTAACAGTGCCAGAATACAACCTCTTTTTCTTTTTGCACTAACAAGACTGCTTTACCACCACAGCCCACTCTAAGTAATTAAATCAATCCTTTGTACTTACCGTATTCTCCTCTAGTGACGGTACTAGATCTGATTATATGCTTCATGCATATTCAAAGTACCGCACTGACAGCTCTTTAATGAGCTCTTACTTAATCAGTATGAACAATGTTCATCTTGTTCTTTTTTTCCTCATGCATTAGAGCTAGGAACAGTTGGGAAAAATGAAACATCCAGCATTCATTTGAAAAATATATTGTACTTTGAAAAGTGTCTAAGCTGAGGAAGTTGCATTCTGCCCTTTAAAAGTCTGATGGACAAATTGGATTACTAGTATTGGATTAAATAACAAATGGTTAGAGGAGAAATGAGAAAAGCTCACTGTGATCACAGGCTTTAATATTTTTTGTTACTTATAAAGCTAAAGGGGTCTTTAACCAGTTATTAAAGTCAGGATTAATTTGTAATGGTTCAACTTACTGGCTTTTAAAAGCTTTTTAAATTTAAAAAATTTAAGACCCCTAAAAACAATAGTGTAATGAGTATTAGAAGAAATTTTATTTTTTTTAATTACTAGATTAAGTATAGATATCCATCATTGTGTACTATCTCAGATAAGGATTTGGTGATACAGAATTATCTTCAAATGTGTTTTTCCAATTAAATACTCTGTGAAGCAATGAGTAATGTGTCCTTAAATATTTCTTATTGTTAGGCTTTTTTCCTTTTGAAATATGAGATTCTTTTGTTATTAATCATTTCCTAACAATTAGAGGAGGGGATCTCTTATTCTTCACTAGAAATCATAGGCATGAGTTAAACTGAAAATAACACAGCATTACATCAATATTGTTATTCTCAAGGAAGCAGTCTTCCATTGAAGAAAATGATGCTAATTTAAGAGTAGGCTGGTTGCTTCTAGTATTGCCTGAAAGCCTCAAATTATAGGTTAAGTTAAATGCAAAAGAAAGTTTTAATAAGTATATATTTTTAGAAGCCACATAGGTTATGAATACAAGAATTAAGTCTTTAATCGGAAAGTAAAATATCATAAAATCTACACCTATTAATATTGCACACATGTGGCATTTCACTGATCAAAAAGGCCTTCACCAGGATACAATTGGCCTTTTTCCAAATTGCAAGCTTTTTCTCAGCTTTTTCTTTTTACTCTTTCTTCTTTTGTTGCTACCCAGGGATTTGTGCCTATCGCAGCCTGTATCACATGACCAGTGTCAAGACATCACATGGTCCAAAGTGAATACAAAACCAGCTACCCTAAAAGAGAGATTAAAAATACTGTAAAACAATAAAGACTTTTGTTCAGACTCTAAAAGAATCTCTCCTAAGTCGGCTTCATACCATTAGTTTTAACAGCATTTAATGAAGGCACATATTCTGAACTATTTTCCCTAATGATAAACAGCAGCTATCTATTTTATAGGGATGCTCTGAAATACATGTTTAATCCTTTGCACACAGATTTGCTTTTTGTATTCTATTTGTATTCTAAAAATTATTTGAATTTATATTAATGTAGAAATATTTAAATTATGATATGCTTATAATTTATGCAAGCACTATAAAGAATGAGATAGATATTTGGACAGTATGACAAAATAAATCATAGATGACTATGTAATATGAACTCTCTTATGTTAAAGAAACACATGTGTCTATAGATACAGTATATACACCTGTGTGATAGACATAGCTATCTATGTGGTCTGGAAAGAGATATGTTAAACTGTAATCGTACCTCTGGAGAAGGGAAGTGTAGGGTTGGTGAAAGAGGACTATCTTTGACATTTTAGTTGAAAAGAAAATCAAACTTAGGGAATAATAATCTGAGGGGAATTATTTAATTTTTTATTCGGTATTTAAATTAACCTTATGAATGCTATACAGAAGTTAGACTGAATTATTAAATAATAGCTTAGCAAAACAATAAACCAATCATGGGAGAAATTCAGGAAATAAAAGTTGAAGAATTAGAAATTCGAGTAGGTATAATTTGAAGGGAGAAGAAGGAAGATATGGAGGAAATTAATATTTTTCTTTAGTATAATTGTGGCCTACTTCTACATGAACAAATGCCAAATATATACTATATTATAATCCTTAATACCTTGCCTTTGTGAGAAAGTGGCAGGGTGGTATTAGATGATGGGATGGATGTTAGTGATGGAGAATTTTAAGTATCTCCTGTATACAATCAGTTATAATCTAAAATGTTCATTTGTCACACTGTTCATGTTTTCTGAACATTATGATGTTTATGAATTTTTTTTTTCATATATAGCTGTAGGTAGCTTTTTGTAGCCTGGTCATTTTGGTGTATTTAGTAATTTATAAATGGTCTACCCTATTAGGGATGATGAGTTCCAAAATGGCATATATATGCATATATCACTAGTTTACTTTTGGGAAGGAAAATAAGAAAATAGCAAGTTGTTAGAAATAGAAGCTTTCACATAGTCTCTGGACTTCCCAGATCTTCCTGCTAGTCTTCTGAGTCTCATAATGATTTTTAAATTTTTTTTTAAAATAATGACTGTATGTCTGTCAGCACTATGAGTTCCTCATTGAAACATAATAGCAAGTCAGCCTCTAGGGAGGATTTAAAAGGTAGGACATTTTGTTTACTGTGCTTAGTGTTAATATGATCTATAGGTATGTTCAGGGAGACTAAAATATGCATGCTGAATAATATCACCTTAAGAAGATTGACTTATGAGTTTGAAATGTGGATTTTTTTTTCAGGGCTTGGACTTTAATCTTCTTATAAGCAGTTTAATATATAGTATTAGAGTAACTAAATTTTTTATATGTTTAAAAAATTCTGTGCTAAACTATTATTTGGCTTGTCTCATGTCATATAATAAGAGGTAACTCGTCCTGGATTATAGGAAGGAACACAGAAGAAGAAGAAGCTATGATGCAGGAATGGTTTATGTTAGTTAATAAGAAAAATGCCTTAATAAGGAGAATGAATCAGCTCTCTCTTCTGTAAGTACTCGTGATTATGCTTGCTTTGCATACAATACTGATAAATCTTAGGCTTCTTATTATTGTCTTCTTTGGGATTTCATATTTGTTTGGTATTTCCTCTTTCCTTAGAGATTACATGTTTTATAAAAAAATTAAAAATATATGACAATTTTCATCTTATAAGAATTTTTAAATAGAATGATAGACACTGAAAAAAGTATATATAGAAGCCCAAGGAATATAGACAATTATCACTTATCAAAAAAAGGAAGTTTGCTTTAGTGAGGGTTAGAGGGAAAGAAAAATAAAGTTTATTTAACAACAAATTCTCAGTTAAATAAAATAACTCTTAATAAGGACAAAAGTACATTTATAGTCTCAGGTGATGTTAATCTAAATTTTGGGATAAAAGATCAGTTACTAAAACAAAAATGACCTTTTTGTGATTATAAGAATTATAGTAAAATGAAGTCTAGACAAAATGTAAGCATTCTTAGTTTTTAGCATTTTAGTTCACTGGAGGACTTAAGCTTGTTCCTTTCTCCTCACTAGCAGTATTCTTCTAGTATGCCACCTAGTGTGGGAATGAGCAGGCTTACGTGGTTTATTTCAGTGAAAAAGTCTAATTTTATAATTTCTGCCATGCCTGAACTTGATAGAAGAGTTATGAGGAAGCACAGAACCTCACAAATCCTGAATTGTGGTCTCTGTATTAAATTTGCACTGCTGGTACTTTCCTGTTTCTTGTATTCTTTTCATATGGAGTTTTGGAAAAAAAGTGATTATAAATTATGAAAAATAGTTTAGAAAATAGCCTCATACTTGGCATTTAACACAAGAAACAAAGAAGAGAGTAATTATCCTCATATTAAAATATACCTATGTGCATTCAAAATTGAAGGAGGAAAATAATAGCACTAGTAAATATTCAACTGAGGAAGGTTTTAGGGTTTGTGTATCATTTGTTTGGAGTGGCTTAGAGTTAAAGAGAAAAGTCAGTTATGAGTCCTAAAATCAATGTAACATAAAGGTTCTTTTAAGTGTTTAATGATTTAGTAATTAGCATATTGATGAACTTTTGCAACTTGCCCAGGGAAAAAGAGCATGATTTAGAACGACGGTATGAACTGCTGAACCGGGAATTGCGAGCGATGCTGGCCATTGAAGGTAAGAAATGTTTTGGTAGAGTCAAGTATGCAAGGTGTCAGTTGTCAAAGAGATTTAAAGAATATAATACACTTCTGGTCTGACTAGATCTGGTGTAGGAACCTTCCAGAATTGCAAATAAATGCCTTGGAGGCAGAAAGCAGTATCCATATAAACTTAAGGACCCTAATTCAGGTAGATAATCATTATGTTTGCTGTTAATAATAGCGCAAAATCGTCTTAACTTCTGATTAAGCATACATGTCCATAAAATGGAAAATATAAGGAGTTGATTGATTTAATTACATTTCACTTAAGTACAGTTTTAAATTGTTTCCACTGGGGAGGTTTGGAAAAGATTTATCATTTTGATTTTTTACATCCAGACTCTAAATTTTACCTTAATATTTAATTGATGTCAACATTGAAATATATCCCTGTTCAGTCTACTACAGTTCTTAAGATTCCAACTTCTATTAAGTGAATATCCGGGCAAAGATTGGCATAAGAGGTAAATGAAACACTTTCACGCTTTTAATAAAGCTTTTAAATGAATTATATAGTAATCCTATGCATGTTTCATGTCAGTAAACATCAGCTAGCTTAACTGGCATTTACTATATATGATTTTTTAAAATTCTTAGGTGTTTTATAATGCTGTTCTCCTTATATCTCTCAGTTGAAAATGTCTTATAGTTCAAAGATGTCTGCTTAAAAGCTAATCCTTTCGGCTCTGTAAAATGGACCTTTTGTCTAATCAATGCAAACTGATTTTCCTATTCTATATTGACCTTTTAACCCATTGACTGTCCATGGCAATTTTGTTCATCACCTGATAAGGTACCTGATCCATAATCAGTCAATTCTAATTAGTTCAGAAACTGGAAATTTAAGTACTTAAGGGAAAGCCAAGTGAAGCCTTATATTCTTAAAATATTTTAATAAATATTGTCATCAAAATGCATGCTGTTATCTAAATACCATCATACATGTTTGTAGACATTTCATTTTTAATTACTTTTGTATTCATAAACTCATTTGATAAATATCACCAGCAACATTTATATATCCTCATTTAGAAATCTGATTTACTTTATTTTAAAAGGCTTCAGTTAGCCAATTCTCTTCAAGTGTCTACCCAGATGTATCAAATTATACCATTGGTAATGACTATAAAATTTGTCAAAATTATTCAAGAAGTTCTGTGAAACTTGCCATTGAAATAAAGTACACAGGTATACTAAATGGTATTTTTCCTCTCAATATAGTTTTTGTAGTCACGGTGTAGTCTTTAAAAGGACAAAACAGTTAAAAAGCAGGCACAGGAAATACTATTTATATATTATATCTATGTGTAATATGTAATGTTTATATATAATATATGTAATACATATAATTCATCATAAGTTTATTCTTTATAGATTCATTGTATACTATACTCAACACAGAATATTCTTTACATTTTTACCTACCCTTTCATGTTTAGAAAGATAAACTATCCTCAAAATACAGCTTGATACAATACTGTTGACTTTTAAGATAGATATTGATTCTAACCCCAAAACCAGTATTATAACCAAATACCCATCTTAGAAGCAGGGTCATGACACATTTAAAAACTCAGTTTCATCACCAGTCCTATCCTTATATGCCAGATTTACAACATTAAGTAATCTAATTTATCTGCCTGACCTGCTTGCACATACAGAAAAGCAGTAGAAAGTCATATATTTGAAGAAAAGGGGAAACATATTTTTCTTTTTAAAACAGTTTTAATACAGTTGTTAGTGTTTTGCATTATCATTCTCTTTTGTTTTTTAAATACATTGTCCCATATATGACTGTGCCTTAAATCTCTGGGCCAATTTTCATTGCTGGTTGAGAGAGAAAGGAGACTTGAAAAAGGTGCAGCCTGTTGATTACAAATAAAGATACTGTCTTAAGAGAGAGGCCTGTCCCACTAGCCTGGGCAGTACATGGGCTGGGGTGTCCCAGAGAGGTGGTGATCATTGTGAAGATCAGCTCTGTGAAGAGTTTCCTCTGAGTCAGCCCTTAGAATGGACACACATTCAGTTCAATAGCCTTTTCGAATATTAAAACACCACAGGAAAAAAAAAACATGAATAAGCAACACTAGTTGGTTTTGTTTTGCTTTCTTTTGTTTTAAAGTTCATTTCTCTTTTCCCATCTCTCCTACTTAGTAGCCATAAGATGGTTTTAGTAATAAATAAACTAAAATAAATCAGCTGCTGAAACCATTCACCAGGAGAACAGCATAGAATCTTAATAACCATAGCACATCGAAAGAAATATTAATAGCTTGGTTTGAGAGCCAAAAAAAAAATATTCAATACATTCATTCTTCTGAGAACCTATAATCACTTTGGCCTGTTTTTTACTCTTTTTTTCCTGAGGTGTTTTTCATAGCAGGAGTTTCACTCTACTGAGCTAAGTTGTAGGATCCCTCAAGCTAACAAACATCTTTTAGATACTTTTCCTATAGTTTTTTTGTTCCAGATTATTTAATGCCCCCTCAGGAAAGATAAATTCATTTCTGCACACATTGGGGTGGGCTTTTAGAAAGTGGTATGTTCATTTTCTGCACAAGAAATGGATCTTCTCTAGGATTTTGTACATCTTGATTTATTCTTGGCTTAGAGTTTGAAGTGGGTGCTCTTCTAAAGGGATTTATGCATAGGTTCACTATTTTTGTAGTTATGGTTTATATGATAAGCTTTTTATATTTAAAATCAATATGTAATCCTGTGGAGGAGCTTATCCCCTAAAACCCCATTTGTAAATCTATTTTAGCTTTGTTACACAGCACAGCCACAGTCTTCCATAGATTGATTAGGTACAGCGGTAGAATCCTATCAAATGGCCTGTTCTGATGATGATGCAAACTCTTTCAGGATTGCTAGTTGACTGGAACTAAAGATAAGACTTGACTGCAATCCCCCAATGTGCTCTTTACAAAACTAGTGTTAATTTTCATCAAAGTGCCAGGCTTATTTATAGTGGCAAGGTTGAAGGTTTACTACAAGAACTTTAGGTCCTTTCTATTAAAGTGTTTATAGGTATTCCTCTTGCCTTTTTTCAAGGTAATTATCAACTTCAGCAAATAAACTGAATCAGGGAGTGAATAATTGGCCCTATATATAAAAAAGAGTTTTTTAAAGTAACAAAACAGCTCAGTGCAGATGGACATAAACAGAATCTCTTTATTTCAACACTTTGGCTCAAATGCAGCATCAAAACTTAATCCTATTTGTTACGAGAGGATATGGCTTTTGTAGCAAAAGTACACTGGAATCTTTAAATTAATCAGAACCCACATTGTTGTTTGTCTAAGCCAAAGTCAGTGCAGCTAGCTAGCTGTGACTGGTATTATAGGTGAGTAATTTGTTCTTAAAATGCATAACAGGTAACACGTAAACTTACATGCAAGTTTTTAAAACATAACATTTCTAAGTGAAGCTTTTTAAAACAGGATTTTAAAAAAATTTAGGCTTGAACATGCAAATATGAATCTTGATCAGTTTTAAATGTGATAATTACATTTTTAAAAAGATAAAAGTTTAATTTCTCAAATTAGCATTCAAATATTATGTATGTGTATGTATACACATGTATGAGTTTGTATACATACCTATTATATAATTTATTCCCATTATGAGATAACAGACATGAAGTAAAAGTACAGTTTTGCTAATGTAAAATCTATTCACTGCACATTGCTATTTCCAGTATAGTTGACTAATATTTTGTAGACAGATATTAATGTAGCACTGTAATGACAGATTTAATATTTTAAAGTCTCTAAATTTTTGCTGGGATATTTTAAATTCTAATGTCATTTAAATTTGACTCTGAAATGATGAAAATTACCTAAATATTCTTAATTTTTAAATGATTTCATTACAGTTATAGAAAATGTCATTATTGAGCTAGGGAAAAGTTAAGATATTTTAAATTACTCAGTACTTCAAGGGTTAAAATGTTCTTTAATGTCCTCTTTTATCCATTTTGTTAAAGTCCTAATTTTTTCAATATTAATGAAATCGTGGTATTTGTAATTACTAATTAAAGCCTTAAAAGTGACTAGTCAAGTTCAGAGAAGGAATAATTAAGAAAATTATATGCATTGTAAAAATTTATCTTTTCTTGGTTTAATTTTTTAAAATATAATTTTCAGTTTAATTCTATTTTTGAAACTTTATTATTCAATTGTAAAGCTCTTAGCAAAATGTTTTGGAAGTAAATAATTATAAATCAAAGCATATAATCAGAATGATTTCTTGAGGTTGGAAAGGGAATAATTAATATTCATTAAACTAGTAATCTTAAGTATAAAATTTAGTTTCAAATCTATTACACATTTAGGTTTTTTCTGAATTAATATTTCTAGAATTATAGTTACCTGAAATTAGACTAGATGACTTTTTAAGATCTTTCCAAACTGGAGAGCCTATTAATTTACCTGCTGAATAAGACTGATTTAAGAACAAGAGGCAGATTAAAAAATTTTCCAGCATTCCTGTCCTCAGTTACATTTAAATCCAGAGAATAAAATTGTTACATATATATAGCTGCTCTTCAGTTTTGCTGTTTATTATTTTTTAAATTCTTCTATTCAAAGAAACCCTTTCCAGTTTCTGTATTCATCTCCATGCTATAGAATATTTATTTTAAACAATAAAAACGTAATAGTGATAGGTTATTTAATGTATTTGTTTGTGCGATATTTTAAATCAAATGTGGATAATTAACATATAGCATGTTTCATATAAATATGGATATATGTGTTAAAGCTTATAATGAAATAGTGATAAATCGAATAAAACATTCTAGCTTTTTGCTGCTTTTCTAACCTTTATTGCATGATGATGCATCTAATTTTTAATTTGTAAATACAAGATAGAATTCCCTCTAGCACCATTTGCTTTCATAAAGCTGCTGAGCAGTTTGCTGTCTTGAATAAATTTTGCTTTGGAGGGGGTCGGGGGGATTTGAACCAGCACATTCTTGTGTGGTTTGTGAAGATTCACATGGTAACCAGCGGTGTGCATTGTTAGGTTTATCTGAATAAGCACCAGCCATGTGAGTTTTAACATGATTGCCCAGGGCAATGGAGAGAGAAGAGAGAAACCCGAAAGGATTGCACTTCTCTCTGTTTTGGAAAGTGCATTTGCTGGGGGAGGGGGCTGCAGGAGTCAGTGGCCATGGTCTTTTTTTTTTTTTTTTTTTTTTTTAAGCTGGTGTCCTGTTTCCCTCTAGGTCCTCATTTGTTCTGCTATCTGCCTCATCATCTACTTCTTCTTTTCATTGTTTACCTTCCTAATGAGGGAGGCGGGGTAGACTGGGGGTTGATTGACAGCTACAAGCCCTTACAGTCTGGCCAGAGAGCAGTTGGCTTTGGTTTCAAAAGTGTTTTAAATGTTCGATTTGGTCCTGTTTTTATTAAATGAAACTGCTGCTCATCTTAAGGAAATCATCAGACCAGCAAAGATTAGGAAATACATCACTGGGGTCTAAAACCTTCAGAAAAACGCCCTCCATCCATAGAAAGAGCACTGCCCATCGGGTTTTCCAACCTTTAACATAGGGTTTCAAAAAGAAATATGTAATTTTTCCTTTGCAAAAGTGCTTTGATTTGAAACCACCCAGCAAACGTCTCCAAAAGAAAACTGGCTGTGATGAGATCGAGAGCTGCAGTGTAATATTGCAGAGCAAATTTATTTTTTACTTCAAAGAAAAATGCTAATTAGCCGATTCACTACTTTTAAAGTTATTGTGAAGCATATGGCGCCCAGTGTGAGATACATCCAACTGCTAAAATAGAGCGAAGAGGAAATTAGCGAAGAATGGGCTGTTTGGGGTGAGAGTGGGGGTGGGGGAGGAGGATAGGTTCTCAGGCAGATTCTCTAGCCTTTTCAGAATGATTTTATCGCCCAGCGCTGTTTCCCGCCTCCTCATTTACCCACTTCCCCCACTATCAACCCCTGGGCCAACCTCTTCTGGGCCTCTAGCTCCCCTCCCCCACTTTGGCTGGATTCAGGTGCGCACCTCAGGCTAGCCACCGGCTCACACCTGGTTCTGAGCAGGTTCCAACCCTGCCGCAGTCGTCTCCATTCGCAGGAAATATTTAGGAAGTAGAGTTTTAGCGGGGAAACCTTCACCACGGCAGCCACACTCCCAGAAAACACTAGCTATTGGCTCTATAATGTGGTTTGCCGAGAAATATAAGGAAACTGGAAAAGGCGGGAAGGGGAGGGCAGGGGGCCGGGTGTTCGGAGGCCCTGCCGGTGGGTAACTAGCCTCCCATCTTCTGCAGACTGGCAGAAGACCGAGGCCCAGAAGCGACGCGAGCAGCTTCTGCTAGATGAATTGGTGGCCCTGGTGAACAAGCGCGATGCGCTCGTCAGGGACCTGGACGCACAGGAGAAGCAGTGAGTGGGCAGTGGGGTCGGGTCGAAGCTGGGCCACCTGCCGAGGGGCCGAGAAGTGTACGGAAAGTTCAATCCAGAGGTCGCGGGAGGGCCGGGACAGCCTCCTGCTGGCCTGGTGCTCCCCATTCCCGCTGGGGATCCAAATACTGGGTGACGGAGGAGTGCTGCTCTGCCCTCCACGTAGAAAAATAATTTTGTTTCCTGTTTGTCCTGTTTGTCTGACATCCAGGGCCGAAGAAGAAGATGAGCATTTGGAGCGAACTCTGGAGCAAAACAAAGGCAAGATGGCCAAGAAAGAGGAAAAATGTGTTCTTCAGTAGCCATCAGATCAGAAAGAATCTCTCCCAACATTTTAGAGTCTTGGTTCCCAGACCAGAAAAAGTCAGACTCATTGTTGATTTACAACTTTTAACATTTTGTTTGGCTGGATTGTACTACTTTACCATCACCACCTTTTCCCTCCTTCCTTTGCAGATAATACACAGAACTCCAGAATAGTTTTGTTTAAGGATTTTTTGTGAGTTAACAATTTCCTTGAAATCCTGTGAAATAGATTTGCACAGATACCTTGTGAGTGATTGGTATTGGAGGTGTTCAAGAAACTGTTCAAAAAGAACAAAAACACTTCCCTTGTTATTTTCTCTCATTTTTTGATGGGAGGAAAATTTGAAACCTTCTTGTTGTTGTTGGTAATAGCATAATGACAGTGGGAGGGGGGGTACAAGGGGATAAGAAAAATGTCATGTTTTTTTTCCAGTCCTGCCGTATGTAACACTTACTCTGTTACCTAAATTTTATAGTTAGATCATATCCAATCCACTTATTAAACTGTGTTCTATTTACCAGTGGAGTTTTTCTGCGGTTGTTTTGCGTTTCACTGTAAGGATAATGTAGTTGCTCTCCTCTGCTTTCCTCAGAGGATGGTCCTTTAACATAGCCAGAAACAAGCCCTGTGGTTTGAAGGTGAGCTGTGAGGATGGGACTGATTGATATGCATCAACTTACAAAGACAGTCTTATCACCCGAGAATACACCATCTCTTTCTCTGGATAATTATTTCTTACATCATGCTTGATTCCTATTTTGTTGGGTCTTACCAGTGGCTCATGAATGCTGTTAATATTTATTCTGTATTGATAAAAAGTCTGTCTTGCCACTACAAGTAAATCCCCCATTTAATATTTTCTTCTTTAGCATAGCACTGTCATTTTTTTGTGAAAATGGTTATGTTTATTTATTACAATACTGAATCATATATAAATTTTCAATAAAAGCAGAAACTTTCTTACCTTAAACATGGCTGCTACTTTCTTGCAATGAAAACTTGACATTGGTTTGAGTGAAGTTTGTGTATCCATAAGATTTTTCATGTAGAAAATGGTCCTCTGGAACATAGGGCAGGATACTGGGCTGCATTTGAAGCTGAATAAGTTTACACCATCCCAGAGAGGGCCCTGCTGACACACGAATGTGAATTGAAAAGTAATTAGTCATATTCTTAAGCGGTATAAACTATCATCTCTTTTGTAAAGGGGTCATCTCTGCTAAAGATTTGAGGAAATTTGTGATTCCACACCAATGAAGAAATACTAATATCTTGCATTTTCCACGTTATTACATTTAATTGTTATAATTTTGAAGTCATATTAGGGAGAACTGTGTCTTCTGATAACCCACAAGTCTGTAGGTACTGAAGTAAAAGGAAGAGGGTTATTGCTGGGGGGCGGGGAGAATGTGTGCAGGTATGTATGTATGAAATGAGGGAAAGAGAACTTTTTACAAGAAGTTCTAGACTACAGAAAAAAAAAAAACAACTGGCGATTCTGTAGTGGTTTCCTTCACTCCCCCATAGGGGTGTCCAAACAAAGAAAGCTTGTTCAACAAGTCCAGAAACTTAGAGAAAACAGTCCACTAGCATTTATACTTTAGCGTAGGTCATATGTATGTACACACAAACAAATTTCGTTCCAAGTATGCAGCCACCTCCAATTGCCAGTCTTTCAAAATGATAAAGAAAAAAAAATTAAGAAAACCTTGATGTGGTAGAATTCCTTCATGATAAGAATTTCTTTTAAGTTATTGAAAAGTTATTTTAAGTAAATGAAGTCGGTATTTGCCCTCTTCATTCGAGCTGGAGAGCAGAGAGAACTGTGAGCTGCTGCTCTCTGGGGAACGCTCTCAGAATCCCGTTCTAACCCCAAGAAAACTCAGCAGATGGAAATCGCCCGCCCCAAGCAGCCTGGGGCTTGGGCGACCAGCAGCACCCACCCAGCTTACGCAAGATTGAAGGAACTTTCACTCCCGAGGGGCCTTGCCGAAAAGCAGCTCCTTCGCCCCAAAAGCTTCTCCCAATCGGCCAAGTGATAACCCTTTCCTCGCCCCAGATTGCTAGGATGATCTGGGACCGCCGGGCCGCCCCTCTACCTGCCCCTCCAGCTTCAGTCCCGAGCCTTTCGGGGTTTCAATGTGGGCCGCTCTGTGGCGCCCGAACGCCCCTCAGCGGCGGTGGAGCGTGGACCCCGTCGCCTGGCGGGGTCAGGCCCGCGGCAAGGGCGCTGCATCCGGACATCGCTGCGTGGTGCCCAGACGCTGGTTCCCGAGAGCGGGCATGAGCCCAGCACGCCGGGGGGACCCGGAAACTGAAAGCCCGCGCCGCAGGAAAAGAGGCTATGGGTCCGAGGGTCGCAGGAGAGCAGGGGCGTTGGCGGCGGGCTTGCTACGGCACAGTCTGCGAGCGGATGCAGAACTTCCGCCCCTGACCAGATCCCTCCGGCCTCGGAGCCAAACCCCTCCCCCTGTCCCAAGTGTCCTCCAGAGCCTGACCGGGCCTGGAGGTCACCTGGATGCTGGATCCGGGTCTCCGGGCCCAGCTCCCTCGCCCTTTCCCGGCCCAGGGGCCTTGAGCTGGACGGCTTCACCTCCTCCAGTGGTGTCCCCACTTCCCCTCCCCGCGCTGCGGCCGATATTGGAACGGTCGTGGCTTCTGGCCCAGCGTCTCCCACCTGGACGTTTGCCTAGTGACGGCCGCCTCAATCCTCTGCGCCGCTTTCAAGAAACTTTCGTCCCAATCTCTCTCCCTCTCTCCTCCCTCTCCCCCTCTCCTCTCGCTTTCTTTTCTTAATCCTGGGGTTTTATGGGCTGAGCATTAAGAAAATTCGCCTGCAATTTGGGATTAGATAAATACTCTCATTGGGGAAAAAAAAAATCCGTGCTACTTGATACCTCCCGACTTCACCGAGAATGGTGGCAGCATCTGGAACCGAGAGCGCCGGACTCCCGCGAGGCGTGCCCTGGGGACCGCGCCGGCACATTCCAGCGCGCACGGCTGTCCCACCTCGCTGCGCGGGACCCTGGTCCGGTGCTGAGGCTGCAGGCGAAACAGGGCCTGGTGGAGGGAGGAATGCGTAAGGTGGAGGAATGGGGCAAGGGCATGAGCCCCCGCACACAGCGGACTGGCGGGGACTAGGGCAGCGCCGGGCTATAGACGCGGACACTGGCGAAGCGCACCCCGGGACGTCCGCATATGATTTTCCCCAAAACTAGTGCGCTCCAGCCGCGCCTTTCCTCGGAACCCAAGGCGGGGGTATATTTCGTTGCTTTCTTTAAACTTCAGCACGATCACAGTGGCTCGGAGCCGCGGGCGGCTGACTGCGGGCCTGGCGGGCTACTCCTGGTAGGGGCCTGGGCGAGCCTAAGGTGTGTCCCCGCCTGGGTTAGCGCTGCGCTATGCGCTGTTTCTTTTCCTCTTAAAGCTTCTTTCTCACTCACTCTTTCCCCTCTCCCTCTCATTTTTTCCCATTTCTCTCGTTCTTTTATTCAGCTTTCTTTCTCTCCCTTTTGTGAATGGGCCGCGGTTTCTTTGTTCTGGCGAGAAGCGCCCGTGTCGCTGACTTTTGTGAACCAGAGAAGGATCTTGTAAAACCTCCTTTTCTCCTTCGTACGCCCCCACTCCCACCCCTCCTCCCCTGCCCCTTTGATTAGATGTTCCCTCATCGTCAAAAAAAAATGTAATTTCGTTGGTCTGGCGGCCACTTTCTTTGAACATTAGCTCGCTTTCAGCTCCAACTTCAATTAGAAGGAGTTGATTTTGAGAGATCAACAAAAGAACCGACCAAAGCCTTATTAAAGGTCCTAAGAAGATCTCCCGGGCCCTTTGAGAAGCAGTTAAGGAAACAGTGTGCCCTCCATCATATTCTGTTACCGTATTTTATTCGGACTCCAAAGGAAAGTGTCGCTTGGGGGAGGGGGAAGCACTTTGATGAGCGGCAGCCGCGGCCCCTTTTCACTCAGCGGGCTCCCCCTTCCTTCTCCTCCTTCTCGCCCAGCGCCCGGTCTGCTCTTGGCGCCCAACCCCGCGGCCCAGGCAGCGCGGGTGCTCCCCACTGCGATGCGCCTGGAGACTCCTTGACTCGCCTTCACACTCACTCCTGTGCAAACTTTTTACTATGCCTGTCGGGATGAGGGAGTAGGAGATTAGAAACAAGGGGTAGAAATTCCTCGAAAGGGAATAAAGTGCCTAATTTTCAGGAGGAGGTGCCATTTAAAAGATTCGCCTTGCTCAGAGTTGGGACGAAAACACTTTTTTGCACTTTGAAAAGTCCACCCAGCTAGACGTGTTTGGGAAGTTTGTTCGGCTAGGAAATGGGCTTCGCATATACGAACAATCCGGGGAAATTGCCTCAAGGAGGCTCCTTACGCAGCATGTGGAAAAAAAGTTGAGGGCAGGGGTCTGTGGCCACATTTTCCATCAAAAAGTCCCTGTTAGAGGGAGACTAGGAAAAAGAGAGAGTGTGAAAAAGAAAGTTTCCTATCAAACTGTTTGAATTTAGAAGTAGGGTGTATGTGTGAGGGGAAGAGGACGCTGGGTTCCAACGTTTCAGAAGAAGCGCTTAAGACTTGCAAACACCCTTGGTGGGGACCGGGAACCCCGGGAGATGCCGACGAGCAGGTAAGTGGCGGCGCCCTTCCACTGGGTGCTCCTCTCAGGCGCGGGAGTCCCGAGGCGCCGAAGACAGATCTGCGCGCCCGGAGCTGCTCCCGCGCTCTGCAAAGTAGCCTGTGCCAGCACTAGCCGCCCGCGGCGTCGGTCTCAGGTGGCGGCGCAGAGGAAGGAAACGCTGGGGCCCGCGGCGCCGGGAGAGGGGCAGAGGCCCGGGCTCCTCTAGTCCGCCGCCCCCGAATCCTGGCGCCCACACCCGGGCGGCTGAGCCTGGTAGTGCACCGGAGAGCGAAGGAACCGGTTCTCCAGCACCTCGCCCTCTCCCAGCCACTCCCTCCAGAGGGCCTAAAGGGCGAGAGAAGGGCCGGGGGGCCCAGGGCAGGCTTGGGGACCCACGGCCCCTCAGCGGCCAGGACTCTGGCTCTCCGCTGGCCTCCCTCGGCTAGCTCTGCGCCGCTTTTGCCAGCCGAGTTAGCGCGCGACCGGGGCGGGGCGGGCGGGCGGGGAAGGCGGGGTGTGGGGGGCGGGGGAGGGCGGGGGCGCGCGGAGGTAACCCCCGGCTCGCGCTGCCATTGCCCGGCTCCCTGTCACTCAGCCCGCGCGGGGCCCCCGATTGGCGGCCTAGCCCAGTTACGCACTCGCCTCGCGTTCACATACCCGGGGAGGGCAGTAGAAAGGTGATCAATCTTCATCAGGCTACATTTCCAATCACCTAAACAACCGAGCAAGGCAAGCCACTCCGACAAGGTAAATCGCTTGATTTATTTAGTTTGCAAAGTGACTCTGCAGGACTTCCCAGTCCCCACTGCCTCCACGTTGTATCGGGAGTGCCGAGGCAACGCCGAGCCACCTCCCAACTCTGCCCCTCGAATTCCCCCCCTTGCGGCCCCTCGGCGCGATCCTCGGCCAGGCAATGTCCTGAGAACGCGTGGGGCTTAGCAAAGTGTCTGTGCAATAAAGTGAAACCCTTAGGGACACGCACAAAGCCACCGGAAAAAAAGGGGTGGGAGGAAAGAAGTTGGGAAAAGAAAGAAACCGGGGGTCCTAGACCAGCCGCCGGGGTAATTCCTGTGCCGCTCTGTTTTGCAGGTTGGCTGCCCGGCGGGTCTCTGTGAGGGATCCAGGTAGATGGTGAACGGCCCCGGCAGCTGAGGGCAGGTAAGGAGAAAGCCGCGGGGCCACCCGGGACTCCGGGAGCGCGTTGGTTACCCTTACCTCCCCCTCCTCAAATGGATCCCCGCTTCCCGGGTCCCCAGCAGGTGGGCGGGGCTGGGGGAGAGGCCTGGCTCCCCTCTGGGTGCGCGGAGGACCCCGGGGCGCTGTCGCGGCCCGCCGCCCCCTCCCCCGCCTGCTCCGAAGTAACCGAGTTGAAGTGCTAAGTTTGGAGAAAGTCTTTGAAAACTCACGCTGTAGCCTCGCAGAGCCGTCGCAGCTTTGAGTCCCATTTTCCTTCGGCCCAAGAGCCCCTGTCTGCTTCCCTTCTCGTTCCCTCGCTACAAGCTGGACTCCCTCTGGCCTTCGGTCCCAGAGGACGGAGGCGGGAACGGGGCTGGGGGGAGCTTCTTTAACTCCAGCTTCTCTCCCTAAACGTCCTAACCCGAGTCCCTGGCCTGCTTCACAGCGATCCTTGAAGCGGGGTGTAGCGACGGTCCCCCAGGACCCCAGGCCCACTTTCCAGCGCCCCTCCCTGACCCTTGAGAGTGGCGCCTGGGTTCCCGGCAGCGGCGGGGGCAAGGCTTCGGCCTCCCAGCTCGGGTCTGCGTAGGCTAAGCCGCTGAGGCCTAGTTCTCTGTTCTCGACCGTGTCCTGGGGCCGCGGGTTCAGCTACTAGGATGGCAGCACGCGACTTGCTGCCCTCCGGCTTTGCAAATCTCAGAGACCATTTAAGGTGCTAGGCCCCAGCCTTCACCCCCTGCTGGGACCCTGTGGTCGGAAGCCCAGACTGGGCGGAGAGAAGGCCGGGTGCGCAGGGCGATGGCCGCAGCTGAGGCGCTCCCGACCTCAGGCCGCGTCTTGGGATCGCCCCCTCTGCAGTGGCCCCTTCAGCGTCCTCTGGCCCTCTGCGGCCTGGGCCGGTTACTGAGGTTGAGGTGTGGTGGGATTCCGCGTCAACGATTTTTCAGTGGTTGGGCACAGAGAAGTCAGCTGGAATGGTGATTGTGGGCTCTGGGGCAGGGACGCAGCCCTGGAGACGTTAGAAGAAACCAAGTGTCCTAAGTGCACAAGAGGCTGAGGTGCAGTTAGTCCTCCACATTGCCTCACCTTGGCCCTTTGTAGTCTCTACCTTTTCAAAAACACTGAAACAAAACGCAACAACCCTTCATGCTCTGGGCGCCCTGCCCCGGGCACCAAGTGAACGTTTGCTTGTGCAACATGAAGCCGGCTTCTGCCGGACTCAGAATTTTGCCTGGACTTGGGAGGTTGCACACTCTGTGTTTCCGGCTCTACCTCCCCAGCCTGGCCTGGCTTTTAACTTCTCCACACTCTAAGGACTCCCTACCAGTGTCTTTGGCCCATTCCAAGCCTAGAGCTAGAGGACCCAGAGAACTTTACTTTTCAAAGCAACTGTGGTTTCTGGGCTAAGTCCTTGTGGAGGCCAGGTGACCACCCTGCGCAGTTCTGTAACCTGCCTTCCCTGTCTATCCCCCGACAAGACTTGGAAGCCAAGTGCCTCCGATTGATGGTTTCCATGTGTCTCGTGTCTCCATAGGCCAGGCCCCCAGACGCATCAGAGCCTGAAGGACTGCGCAGTGGGAGCCCTGCACCGCTCCTGGCCCTGGGCCCCCTGGATCCGTCGGGGCGCCTCCACCCAGCTGTTAGCATGATGTCTTACCTCAAACAACCCCCATACGGCATGAACGGGCTGGGCCTGGCCGGGCCTGCCATGGACCTCCTGCACCCCTCCGTGGGCTATCCGGGTGAGCACCGGCCTTCCCGCCCCTGTCCCAGACTCTCAAATGTTGGAAACCCTCAGACTGTTGGGTTTGAGTGCAAGCTTTGTTGCCAAGCAGGCCCAGGGAGCCGATTGCCTAATCTGTTAACAATACAGGGCCCACTGTCGGCGCGCTGGGCAGACTCCTGGGCGCATGAGGTGGCCAGGGCTGAGAAAACGCCCAACGTGCGCCTTCCTGGCCGGGTCACCGGCAACCTTTCTCCTGTTGTCCCATCGCCAGCGCAGAGCGCATTTGCCCGCGGATTCGCTAGTCAGGGGCGGCTGATGATTTTCCTTTTCTCCCAACATGGAATGAGTAATCTGGACGCTCCTTAGGCCCTGACCGAATGAGCCAAACTTTCCTTATGCAAAAAGGCAGGTGGACTGAAAAAGGAGGATTCTTCCTCCCGAATTAAATTGTCCTCTAAATCGATGTCCTGCACCCATTTTTGCACTGCTGTAGAGGACGACTTGAGCCAAAACCCGGGTTTCTTTTTTAGCTCCCACTCCTTTACACCATTTATTTTCTCTGAAAGTGTTTGTCATCTTTCCTACATGAAAGGTGCCTACATCTTTCCCACTCCCTGTCCCCCAGCCAGTATGTGTGTGTGTGTGTAAAGGGGAGGGGGGAATGTGGAGGAAGGGAGATTGTAGACTTTTCTTACTTTTTTAACCTCTGGGAGGCAGAGAGCCCTCGAATCTTGGAGACACTGGCTCCTAGTCGTATATATGCACTTTCTCCCACCTGTGGCCTCTCAGGCTCGGCCGCCGGAGGGAGTTTCTTGTATTCCCAGTTCGGCTTTCCCTTGCGAAGGCCGAGCTATGGGCCTGCCAGGGGCTTGCCGGAGTTCTCTGTCGCTGGTCCGCGTGGCCACCAATGACCCGCGGCGCCCCCGCCTGTCCCCGCAGCCACTCCGCGGAAGCAGCGGCGGGAGCGCACCACCTTCACGCGTTCACAGCTGGATGTGCTCGAGGCGCTCTTCGCCAAGACTCGCTACCCTGACATCTTCATGCGGGAGGAAGTGGCCCTCAAGATCAACCTGCCGGAGTCCAGAGTCCAGGTCCGCACTCCCCGGGCTCCAGGGTCTGGGTAGGGGAGCTTTGACTGCTCCGGGAATGTCTGGGAAGGCTCTTGAGGCGTTCTGGAAGAGACCATCCTGCAGGGGTGGGCTTACACACTGGGCAGCCCCTCTCGGACTCCCCCTAGCGCTGGGCCCCAGCCAGGAAAGGGGGCAAAAGTTAATGGAAATGGCTTAGAGCCCTAGATTCCGCCCTTAGCCCTAGGGTGCCTTCGGTATCGGTATCGAAAGTCCTTTTTAGACTTGCGGGAGGACCAGGGAGGCTCCCGAATGTAAAGCACCCTGCGGGCCTGACACTTGCCCCTGCTTCTTCGCCTGCCCCAGGACTTGGCAGTTTCCCTCAGAGGCCTGAATTTTGCCTCTGCTCTTGGGTTGCACCCTGGGAATCCTAGAAATGAAAGAACGGAGATTGGCCAGAGCCTGGTGCTCTGCCTGGGTTTCATTAGCCGCTTCCTCTGCTTACAGAGGACGCCAAGTGCAAAACCCTGCTGCCGGCTTTCTTATTTCTGTTTTTGAGATGAAAGGGTTCTGATGATAATGTTTGGATTCTAACTCAGAACTCTCCTCAAGAGCCTTTTGTCTCGCCTCCTTTACTCGAAGGCTTGAGAAGGGGAACCAGGAAACCAGCGCCATGTGCTGGGGCTCTCCTAGAAGAGTGACCATTCCGTTTGGTTCCTCAACTGGAGCCAAAGACCCAACGAAATCTCACCCAGGCTTCCTTCCCGAGTCTCTCAACTATTGCTTCTGTTTAGCCTCTAGTCTTGCTCCTACCCCCACCCAAATACTCGCCCTGCCCAGTTCTGGCCTCCAGGAGCTGCTCAGTGAAACGGCTCTGGCCCTAGACTTGGTGACTGTTCCACACTCTTCGGTTCTGTACCTCTCCGCTGTTACCTGAGCTCTGTTAGAAAACTGGGCCTCCAAACATACAAGGGGCCTCCAAACATACGCGTAAGCAGCCAACAGCAGCAATTTATAGATGGCAGAACTTCTGGCTGGACAGACTCAAATATTCCGCCCTAGGGCAGAGTTGCGGTAGGGTTGGGGAGGTACGTATCCCTACTTTGGAGCCAGCTGAGGAAGGGCTTTGAGCAGAAGGATGGAGGAGGGTGGAGGAGCTGGGAACCGAGGTGGGGGGCAGGGTCTGGCCAGACCTGAGACAGGAAGGGGCGGAGGCCTCGGTGGGAAAGGGTTGCGAGATTCTGGGCGGGGAGTTGGGTCCTAGGGGCGGGGGAGCAGCAAGCTCCCCTCGCCCCCCTTGACCCACTCTCCCCCATCCGGCCCACTGCAGGTCTGGTTCAAGAACCGCCGCGCCAAATGCCGCCAGCAGCAGCAGAGCGGGAGCGGAACCAAGAGCCGCCCAGCCAAGAAGAAGTCTTCTCCAGTGCGGGAGAGCTCGGGCTCCGAAAGCAGTGGGCAGTTCACGCCGCCAGCTGTGTCCAGCTCTGCCTCGTCCTCTAGCTCGGCGTCCAGCTCTTCTGCCAATCCAGCGGCTGCAGCGGCTGCGGGACTAGGCGGGAATCCGGCAGTGGCCGCCGCGTCGTCGCTGAGTACACCCGCAGCCTCATCAATCTGGAGCCCGGCCTCCATCTCGCCAGGCTCAGCGCCCGCGTCCGTGTCAGTGCCGGAGCCCTTGGCCGCGCCTAGCAACGCCTCGTGTATGCAGCGCTCGGTAGCTGCAGGCGCCGCCACCGCAGCAGCTTCTTACCCCATGTCCTACGGCCAGGGCGGCAGCTACGGGCAAGGCTACCCTACGCCCTCCTCTTCCTACTTTGGCGGCGTGGACTGCAGCTCATACCTAGCGCCCATGCACTCGCATCACCACCCGCACCAGCTTAGCCCCATGGCACCCTCCTCCATGGCGGGCCACCATCATCACCACCCACACGCGCACCACCCGTTGAGCCAGTCCTCAGGTCACCACCACCACCATCACCACCACCACCACCAAGGCTACGGTGGCTCGGGGCTTGCCTTCAACTCTGCCGACTGCTTGGATTACAAGGAGCCTGGCGCGGCTGCTGCTTCCTCCGCCTGGAAACTCAACTTCAATTCTCCCGACTGTCTGGACTATAAAGACCAAGCCTCCTGGCGGTTCCAGGTCTTGTGAGTCCAGGAATGAAAGAGGAGAAGAAACGCAACTACCTGCGCCCTCCATTGTCCCCATCCTGTTGCTGCTGCTGCACCACCCGCCTTTGCCTCGACTTCTCCAAAACTGAATTTTCACCCCCCAAAAGGTGTCCATTGCCTGCACTGCCGCCCCCATTTTTGTGCCACTTGCTTGGGGGGGATGTGCAAACCCGCCTACCCCTTGGATGGAGGGGGGGGGACCGGTGCTTCGGCTTGGCCTACACATTCTATACAGGAGAGCTGTATTTTCTCCCCTCTTCAGCCTAAACTCCTAAGTCGCCCCTTCCAATCTTTCTGGACAGCTATTAAGCACTTGCAGCCTTCGGAGGCTCTTCGCTCTGATCCGCTGTTTGAGCCCAACACTTTAATTTATTCTTTCTGGACACTGGAGTCACTAACTGGCGTGTTTCTGCCCACTGGAGCACCCACACACTACTCCAAATCAAAACAACCACTAAGTTTCTCCCGCGCAGACTGCCGCCCTTTCAGCTGCCCTCGATTTTGCTCCACGCCTGCGGGCAAGAGCCTCCCGGCGTTTCTTCCGTCCCAGCGGGGTGCGCTGGGGCGCGCCGGGGCTAGGTCGGCTGGAGGCGCGCGCTCCCAGCCTTCCGCGCACAGAGCCGCATCCCGCCTCGCCCTGCGCTGGACTGGTTCAAGCTTCCGTCTCGGCGGGAATGCTGTACATAGTCAGGTCCGTTCCAGGGACCACTTAAACTTTTTAGTTGATGTTGGTTGGTTGGTTGAACTGAACATATCTTGTCTTAGCACCCAGGAAACAACTTTAAGATATATACAGCACACATATATATATATACATATATATACACATATATAAAAAACAAAAGCAAAAAATATTTTCCCTCTGTCCCTCTTCTGCTCTTCCTCAATTGATGGCGCTTTTGCTTTTTCAGTTGTTGCAAAGCTGTCCTGCCCTCTTCACATCTTCTCCCTCTGTATTTATTGACAAGAACCACTTGGTTTCAGGAAGCTGGGCGCGGAGTATCTGAAGTGTGCAGGAAACAGACAAGTCAGGGTACAGAGGTGGGGTTTGGGTGGGGGCGCAGGGCTGAACCCTTTACCCGGTCTAAACACAGGGTCGCAGTTCCAGTTTACAAACCCAAAACAAGAAAACCAAAACCAGAAAACAAAAACAAAAAATCCGTAAAAGTGCAGCATTCGGGAAAAACCAATCCAGGCCCCAAACCCAGTTCCAACTCCTCTGTCGGCTTCTCTCTTTCAACACCCTTGTTTTGTCTAGTGAGTTTTTAGTGCTACTTCATTCTCTGAAATCTGCGGAGAGCCCGCGCGCCTGTGTATCAATTTTGGCTTTGGCCGCTTCGTCCAGTAGTTGGGAAAGTAATTTGTAAATTTGATTTGTCTGATGTGAAGATCACAAATTACTTGTTGAAATGTAAGGCAGTCCCTCTCCTCCTCTTTATCTACATTAATTCTCGAAAATAAATGCAAATTAATGAACCGCTTGTCAGTGTTGCTCTTCTGATTCCAGCCCCAGATCCTGGTCTGGGGTGGGCGGTAGGGGGGCGCTAAAAGCGAGGGAAACTCCGTGTTAATAACCCGCGTGTTAATGGCCTGCGTGAAGCTGGAGGCCAAAGGATGTGGCGGGGAGGACTTGGCAAGAGGAGTCCCCAGAAACTTTCGCTTAGGGAGTGTCTCCCCCCACCCCCACCACGCCCCTCCGCGTCAGCCTGGCCTCTTTCCCCCAGGCGTTTTGACCCCTCATCCCCCATCGCTATCCGGGACAGAGACAGGTGTCAGGACTCAATTCCCGAAGCAATTCCTTTCTCTTCAGAGGCAGGAGCCTGGCACTGATTTCTTCACCCTAATTGCCAGCACCAGAAAGAAGAGGGGGAGGGGAAGAGGGTCGGGAGGCGGGAAAGGATAGCTCTGTAATGCTCTCAGAGCTGAGCCAAAAAGGAAAAGAAAGCAAAACGACAAAAAACCGATCCGTGTCCTGCATGTTGGCAGCAGACAACCTTCCTTGCTGTTGAGCTGTCCCGGGTGGCTTCACCGCGGCTGGGGGATCCGAGCCATTCCTTCCACGTGCTAAGATGTCCCTCTAAGCCCTCAGCTCCTGCCAGAAGTAGCCAAATTCGTATTGTAAAGTTCCTTTAAAACATACAAACTCGTAACCTGGAAAAGTCGACAAGGACGCGCGTTTCACTTTGGCAGGGGAAGAAGAGGCCCGGCTTGCATCTGGGGGTCAGGAAGGACAGTTCCATCTCCCTCTGAGGGAAGACGGGGGTGGGGGGAGAAATCCTCCCCAAGAAAATGCAGAGCCCGGAACTGTCCAGACTCTGACATGAAACCTCGTGGGTGTAAGGCCATGAAGCTGCTCAACTTGCCCACGGGCGGGAAGCAAACAAGGAAACAACGAAAAGTTTCCTGCGAAGTGACCAACATCCCCTATTTTTTAAAATTCCGCGTGAGACCTGAGAACACATCGTGAGGCGGGGTTCGGAGAACGACCCCACCCCCACGTCCCGCGCCCAGCGAGGTCGCAGGGCTGCAAGCCGGGCTGCAGGAAAGCGTTCTCGGCCGCGTCCTCCCTCTGGATTCGGTAGGCCTGACTCGGGCGCGCCCTTCCCGGGCCAACAAACCCACCTTTCCGGACTCAGCAGAGGCCCACAGCGGGGCGCAGCCGCGGCCCCTCAGCCCTGGGCCCAGCGGCGCCGCCCTGGCACGCGGGGCCTGAAGGCAGGGCCGGCCTGCGCCGGTGTAGGGTCCCCCTTAGGCGGCGCCTTGGGTGAAATGCGGCACCTCGGGTGCCGACCCGGCACGTGCCGGGGAGATCCGGCGGGCGGCCAGGGCGAGGAGGCTTCCAGCTTGTCGAAGAAGAGGCCCGGCTTGCCTCTGGGGGCCCTGGGCTGCAGGGCCTTTTGGGGCCATGCCTGTACCTCTGCGGCCCTGCCTGTACCCTCTCTGTGGGACCCAGCAGTCCTCTTGGCTGCTAGACGGAACGAAACCAGGAGACTCGGCTTTACACTCGTTTGAACAACCGCTTGGCCTCCGGAGCAAGGTACCCAAATCCTTGGGCCTCCGTTTGGTCGTAGTTGTTATTTGGCCCCACTCGGCCTGGGAGGTGCCGGAACTTCACACTTTAGGTCGCAGCTGCGGGCGGGAAGTGCACACGCGACCCCGCGGGCCGGCCCCTCAGGGGCGTCTAGAAGCTTCGGCACCTGCGTACTAAGGCCGGAGGGGGCTGGCGGCCAGGCGCACTGAAGCCTGGCCGGAGTTTCCGCCGGGGGAACGAGGCTTCGAAAAGAGGCACGTGCTTCTCCCAGGGCCTCCCGTTAGGTGCTGAAACCCCACGGCCTTGAGTGGAAACCCGGAGAGGGAAGGCGCCAGGGCCTGCGGGGCCGCGGCGCCACCTCAGGCCGTCGGGACGCTGAAGCGTGGGGTAGTGGGGTGAGTGCGCGGCCGGGCAGGGGCGGCGGGGGGCGACGAGGCCCGGCAGGGTGAGGGCGCCGGCGTGGGCCGAGAGTCTCTGGGCAGCGGCGGCTGGAGCGCCGAAGGTCCCCACCCCCACCCCCACCCCTGCCCCTGGGCCGGCCACCTGTTAACAGGCAGGTTCTTTGAGAACCGACTTCAGCTCTCCCTTCTGTCCAGGAAGTTTGTTCGGTTTGGGTTTGGGTGTTCGTGACACAATTGGAGCAACTAGAATTGAAGCAACTTTAGGAGATTTAGAAACCTGGGAAAAATTAGCAACGTTCAGACGTCAACAGTTTTCTTTCTTTAAGTGCTCAACGAAATCTTGACGTTTTCTACTCATACCTTGTATTCTCTGCTTATACTGTAGGGGCAAAAAT
Source organism: Cheracebus regulus (assembly GCA_963574635.1). NCBI lineage: Eukaryota > Metazoa > Chordata > Mammalia > Primates > Pitheciidae > Cheracebus > Cheracebus regulus. The sequence goes on from CAUYQU010001637.1 coordinate 31,234, forward strand.
GTCTACTCTTAGATGAACGTGTGTGAAATAAGCTTTAAGGGTAAGGGACGGGTCATATTTATGATTTTAAAGATTGCTTTTAATCTTAAAACTGTCTCAAGGGCACTGCTTTAATTTGCTGAAGTTCTAAACAGATTCGGTGAAGTAACCTCGTTTGTTGAGCCTTTCTGTAATTTGTTATACCAGTTATTGAGGATAGATACAGTGTTTCTCTAATTCATGAGTGATTTTTTTCTTTTAGAAAAAAATCTTAAAACTACAGGGAATTAAACGTAAGGAGGAATCTGATTGAGAGGAAAAACAGGTAAAAACCTTAAGACGCTGGATGTCAGCAAATTCATTTCTGCTAAATTACAAAGCCCCGAAAAACAGAGTGGTTTCATTTCTTGTATCAAAAGAGAATTACTAGTTTTTAATGTATTTTGTGGGAAATAGCAAATTCCACAGCTAAATTGTGATTTTTTTTCAATTGTGAAAATATAAATTCACTACTCGCTCTGGCAGAATTAATTAATGTTAATGATGTCATTAGTGCCTGATGACAAGCACTAGGTTTTCTTTAGAGGTACAGAAATAAAATCTATCTGATATATAAATGTAGTTAATATATACATTGTTGGTAAAGAGAATCTGTATCATTACTGTTCAAGACCAAAAACTCACTTGGCTTCTGATGCAGAATTAATTTAAGAACAGCCACAAGATATTTATATAAAATTTCCTAATTAAAAACAGAATAAGTTCTCAACAAGTTATTCTGTATTATTCACACTTTCTCTCCCTTCCCCCATACATTTTAATGTTTAAAATGAAAATGAAAAAAAAACTCTCAAGTTTAAGAAATATTTATATTAAACACTTTAATTAAAAACTACCACATTTTAAATGAATACTAAATAATAACAATGCCTTGCTTATTTGACAACAAGAAAACATCTTCATTATCTTAAGGAAAGAATCTGTTGTAAATAAATGTTTAGGTGTCTGGACTGTACTTTTTTGAAAACCAGAAGCTTTTTTGGCTGTGTTCAGTAGATGGTTCCTGAGAAGCAATTATGCCTCTTAATTATCCTGTTGATATTTACTGATATCTGAAAAAGGAATTGAATTTTTATATGTGTGGAGGAGGAGAAAAATGCCATTTTGATCTAATAATTATTTAATCATGGTTTAAAACTGAGTTGGCTTTTACTTAAAACACATTAGGTACAGTTCCTCAAAAGTCTGAAAAATATAAAATATTTGCCAAAAAATCCAGTAATTTTGGTGAAATGGCAGTTACATGATACAGCCAAAGTGGACACTGCTTTTAAATATATCTAGTTTCTTTGTTAGGAAAAAGTAGAGCAAAAAAGTGTATGCTGTACTTGAAACTAAAATGCATATCACTCTAATTTATGAAATTGTGCACTTTTGTTTCTACAACTATTGCTTGAAAGATAGGGATACCTTTCTAACCAAATCGGACTTAGGCTCCATTTAATCAATGATGGTCCATCAGAATTTAAACATTGATAATCTATGATGTTTCTAAAAACTGTGTATCTTTTACCACCTTTGAATCCTTTACTTGGTGACTAATATAACTAAAGGGATAAAATTGCATTCCTTTCCATTGGTCACATATACTTTTTTACAAAGGTTAATCTTTACTAAACAGATTATGAAAACTATTTTAGAAAATTTTAGAAATTCTTTTAAAATGGATTGTAAATTAGGATTTAAGGAACTTGAGTCAAAACATTTTCAGGATTGGAGTATAAATAAATCATAACTAATCTTTACACTCGGGGTAAAAAATAAAATGTAAGAATAAATGGTCTCTGATTCAGCCTCTAAAGAGTGTGTAAAACATTTGGTGTTTTCCAGTACACAAATATTCTCATGTATGTTCAGAGCTCTAAATGCTTGTAAGATACATCATCTGTCATAGTTATTTCAATAGGAATCATATTTTCTTTTTAAAATTTATTTAAAAAATTTTGCTGTGAAATACATATACAAAAAAATTAAAAAGATTTATGCACTGCAAGGAATAAAATATACATGGAGTACAAGTTTTTAACAAATACTTTGAAAAGTAGATTTGTAGTTGGTTACAATATTAGTGTTTAAATTGGATGTTACATAAAATATGTCTATTCAGGTCTGGGGGATTTGTTCAATCTTTTACAGTAGTAACTGTTCCTATATAGGGGCACTACTTAAGGGAGAAAAGCGCTTTAAATCTTAAGATACAAAAAAATCTATAGGCCTTTGTAAATTCATAGGGTTTATTTCTTGGGGGGAAGAGATGTGCTTTATGTCTATTAGTGTTTTTAATGAAAGAGCACCAACATAATCTACCTTCTTGTTTCCCAAGCGTGAATACTGGACCTCATCCACAGCTATAGCTTCATATCTTGATTTCGTTACTGGTGACTGTCAAATCCATGTTTCTAGTCCAGACTTCTTGGTTAGACTTCGGATACCATACCTGTACATCAACTAAATAGAGGCCATTGAATTTTAGCCCTTAGGAAAGTTAATGATATGATTTCTAGGACTTGATTCAAAATAGTCAAGGAAGAGAGAGAGAAGGTCAAAAATAGATGAAGTAAGATTAGCCTTGGTTTGATAATTTTTGAAACTGAGGGAGACTACTAAAACCTTACTATACTGTGCTTTTGTAGAGTTAAGTTTTTTTCTGTAATACGAATAAAAGATATTTATTAGTTTGTGGAAAGTAGTCTTTGTAGTAGATTGAAAAAATTGTGCTTTCCATGCTTTAGAGTTTGTACAATATTGTTTACATATATTTTCTTTAATTTGCTCAAGTCTTGTGAAGTTAGCAGTGGTAAAGTGAGACTAGGTGGTTTGCTTACTTATTCAAGGTTGCATAATTGGTAGGTAGCAGATCTTGGTACTAGTCTTCAGATTCCATGCGCATTTGCTCTAAGAGGTACCTAAATTTTTAAACATATTAACAAACATTAATTTTAAAATACATACTATATCATTTGAGAATCTGATTGCAGATTAATATTAACAAAATATGCTTCATCTAAATTCAAGTTGAAAATTTTGAGTTTTGGTCATTGAAAATTATTTCTTGGGATGTTCTTACCTTTCTGCTTCTGGGCATCGCTTGAATTTTATTTTAATGAGTTTTTCAGAGAGATATTATCATTAACTGAGGAGGCTAGTTTGATACCAAGTCTCATCCTTCTATATTCCCCTTTTCATTCGTTACTAATTTTCATTTCTAAGTAATTAAAACATTTCTTATTGGTAGGTTCGTATTTATGAGTGATGTTTTCTGTTCTTGACTGAGCCTTCTTTGCTCAGAACATTGCTACATTATAGGAGTTATAATCCAGTGAAAAAGTTTAAACCAGATATGGAGTTGGGATTAGATTAGTATCTCTGTATTCGAGGCTTAATTTATGTGTAAGCAAACATTCAGATTTTCCTTTTCTAAGTACACTAACTTGGAAACATCTATTTTTGAGTTTTGAAGCTTATAACTTGATTTTAAAAATCTCACTGATGGCACATCCTTGTCTTTTTGGGTAAATTTTATTTTGCAGAGCTAACTCTGGAAATTAAGAAATAGGTTAACAAGTTGGATAGCAGAGATCATATCACTGTAGGTTTCCTTTATTGAAAAGCAAAGAGCAGAAGTCTTGTTTAAATTTTATCTTTATTCCTCAGTTTTTTTAAACCCTTATTTCATGATTCTATTCCTGCTAATTATGTCTTCAGTCTTCCCCTTACTCGATGTGAAAAATAAAGTTTGTCTATTCATGTTTATTATGTCTAGAGAAAATAAACAGCACCTATTTTCTCCTTGTATTTTCTCAGTTGAGGCATAAACTTCATTGTGTACTCAGCTCAGCACCTCATAATCCTGCATATCTTTTATTGAAGCTTTTTATTAGGAACTGAGATTGTATTCTAATTAATAAGTCCGCTAAACCTTTTATCCCAAGAGAGGTTAGAAATCAGCAGGGTTCTAGTGCTAAGAGAAACCTGAGAGATTAGACTAAGTTTTCCTGTATTCTCAGCCCTTGGCATAGTGCCAGACACAAGGTAGGACTCAACAGTGTTTACTGAGTGAATTAAAGAGTGAAGCCTAGACATCAGCCATAAAGCAGATTTATGTGTAATTCTTTCCAGATACAGAATTGCCTTTTTTCTTTTCTTCTCTTTTTTTTTCCCAAAGGAAATTTTTTCTCTTGTTGCCTAGGCTGGAGTACAATGGCTTGATCTTGGCTCTCCACAACCTGTGCCTCCCGGGATCAAGCGATTCTCCTGCCTCAGCCTCCCAAGTAGCTGGGATTACAGGCATGCAACACCATGCCCGGCTAATTTTGTATTTTTAGTAGAGATGGAGTTTCTCCAAGTTAATCAGGTTGGTCTCAAACTCCCCACCTCAGGTGGTTCGCCTGCCTCGGCCTCTCAAAATGCTGGGATTACAGGTGTGAGCCACCACACCTGGCCAGAATTGCCTTTTTTCTTTGTGAATTTTAAAGTTACTTAATCTCTTTGATCATCTTTAGAGATAAGACTTTTTTGGTTACTTCTCAGTATTACATCTCTTTCAAAATTTATTTCATTAAAATTTTAAGTTATAAAGTTATTTAAAAGCTTATAAAGTTTATATGTACATTTAATCAAATGATTATCAACTTAACACCATGTAATCACCACCATGTCAAGAAATAGAATATTATTGGGACCACAGAATTTTTAAGGTGATTCTTTACCCATCATAATCTCTTCTGTCTCCCCAGGGGTAACTGCTGTTCTGTTGTTGATGTTACTGACGCTCCTTTTCTTACAATGAGGTTATGTCCTAATAAACCACGGTAAGTTAAAAATATCATAAGTTTATGGCTAGAGTCAAATACAAAAAAAAGAAAATATTGTAAGTCGAAAACACATTTAATACAATCTAACCTACCAAGCATCATAGCTTAGCTTAACCTACCTTAAATGTGCTCAGAGCACTTTTATTAGCCTACAGTTGGGCAAAATAACCTAACAGCCTCTTTTATAATAAAGTGTTGAGTATCTCATACAATTTATTGAGTACTATACCAAAAGTGAAAACCCAAATGAGTACACATGGGAACTTAACATATGGTTTCTACTCAATGTGTTTTGCTTTTGCACCATCATAAAGTTGAAAAATCCTAAATTGAACCATTGTAAGTTGGGAACTGTCCATAATTTTTTCTTGCATTTCTTGTCTATCTTAACCACCTGTATACGTATTCCTAAACAATTATAGATCTATTTAGCCAGTTTTAAATTTTATAAGATTAAAATTGTATTATCTTTGTAACTATTTTCACTTAACATTGTAAAGTTTATAATTATGTATCTGTAGCTTGTTTATTTTTATTGCTGTATGTTGTATAGTGTTACATAGTACGAATATACCAACATTTGTCTATCTTACTGTTGGTAGGTGTTTGGGTTGTTTCCAGTTTGGGACAGTTATAATGATGCCACTCTGAACATTGTTTTATGCATATCCTGATGTACATAAGAATGCAGGTCAATAGGATATATTCTAAAAGTAAAGTTTCTGAGCCCTAAGGCATGTGGGATCAACTTGACTAAATACTGGCATAATTTTCCAAATTGATTGTGTTCATGTTCTCAAATAGTGAATGAGAATTCTAGTTGCTCCATATCTTTGCCAGAGTTTAGCATTGTTGGACTTTAAAAATTTTGTCTCTCTGTTGGTGTGTAGTAATATCTCGTTGTGGTTTTAATTTTTATCTTCTTGATTACTGATGAGATTGAGCCCTGTTGTCTATTTTTATTTCTTCTTTTGTGAAATGTCTATTCTTATATTTGCCTTAGTCTTTTTTTGTACTATTAGATTGTCTGCTTTTTCTCTGATTTGTAAAAGCTCCTTATATATTCTGCATACTAGTCAATTGTCAGTTATATGTGTTGCAGATCATTTCCCCACTTTGTGGATTGAACTTTCATTCTTAACTGAATATGTTAATTTTTTTTCTTTCTGATTGGTGCTTTTTACATGTCTTGTTTAGGGAGTCCTTTCTTACCTCCTGATCATGAATATATTTCCCTATATTTTCTTATAAAATACTTCTTTTAAAAGTTTTGCCTTAAATATTTATCATCTGACTTTTGTGTGTGTGCAGTATTTGGCAATGGTTCCTCCTGTTCCTTCTTGAAACTTCATCTCCTCACGACTGCAAATATCATCTTTATGTTGCCAATTCCAAAATTCTGTATTTTTTGGTATTGACTACATTCCTTAGCTTAGACCCTTATTTCCAGTTGCCTCCTGGATCTCTCCACTTGAATCCAATCAGTAACACAACCAATTTGGAAAATATCTGCTACATTGAGCTCATTTTTTAAATCTTTGCTTTCTGTTTAGATGAAATCATCATGTAAGCCAAAGTACATCATGGAATCGTTGACTTTTTTCCCTTTCCTTCTCCATCCAAATAGCCATCATGTCCAGGTGATGCTACTTCTCAAATACATCTCAAATCCATTATTCTTTCCCTTCTCTCCATTTCTACAATTACTGCTCAGCGTTCTACGCAGTCTAGTACAATAACTTCCTGATTGGTTTTCCTGCCTTCTATACCCCTTCTGTAGTTAGTCATTCACACTGCCACAGAATTTTCTTTCTAAGACAAATCACTCTTCTTTTCTGCTTTTATGGCTTTTCATTGCCTTCATTATAACAAAAAGTTTAAATCTTTCACATAGCTTCTACCATTACTCATTACTAAAGCAGGAATCTCCTGTTTTAACCACACCAAGCTACTTACAGTTTCCCAAAGAAGCTGCGTACTTTCATTATACCTTTTTACATATTGTTCCCTGTGCTTGGAGTAGTCTTCCTTCTACCTCTTCCCACTGGGAAAATCCTATTCCTTCCACCAGCATTCCCAAATAGAATTTACCTTTCCTGCCTCTGGGCTTTCCATAACACTTTGTTCATGTCTTTATTGCAGTACTTATCATACTTCTTCATAGTTAATAGTTTATGTACCTGTCTCTCATGCTATAGATTTTGAGGTCTTTTAAAACAGAGAATATGTTTTGTTAATGTTTTTATTCTTAGCACCTAGCAGTTGCCTGATACATAATAGTACTAAAACATACTTCAATTAAGTTTAAAATTCTGCTAATCATAAAAAAGAAAATGGAAATATATGCATTGACCAAAAAGTCATGAGTAGAGAAAAGTGTTTATGAAAGAGTACAGTATCAATGCCTCTAAACTGTTTTAGAAAAGATTCATATCTATTACCTCTTCTGAAGTTGATTACAGCTGTTGTGTTTTGCTGTACCATAATCACAGCTTAATTAGTTATCTGGACTGTTTTATGTGGATGGGTTCTAGTTAAAAAGATTAGAGCTTACTGCTCTGGCTCAATGCTAATGAAGGGGCAAAAATAATCTTAAAAGAACAAATAAAATAGACTGAACTCTCCTTATTTTTAAAAGGGTGACTTTTGCTTCAAATAGACTTAGAATACAAAGTTACTTCAAAAAGAAATTCACAACACTGCTGGAGAAATATGTGTTTTTTTTCAGAGGACACATTAATGAGCATAGTCTATCCTATTACAGGCATTATGATACTGATGAGTATATTTGTTTTGACAGTGTTTGCTAACTTCTAGCCTGGAAGGTGCTGGAATTAGGTACTTCCTGGAAGGTGCTGGAATTAGGTACTTAATCATAATGGTGATAGGTTAACAGTTTCTACATGTGATAATTTTGCAGACTTCCACAAAATATAAAACCTCTGGGGACTAGACTTGAAATATTTACTTAAGGCTCTCACAGCACATACAAAACAATTGAATTGTTGTTGGATTTTTACTGTTCATCTGGAGGAAGCAGGGTTAGTAGTGTTTGATAACATTATCTGCCTGTCTTTTCATGTTTGTTCATTTGTCATATGCAAAAGAATATTCTGAATATAAAATGTTCTTAATAGAGAAAATTGATTTTTCATTAAGATATTACATATTGTTTATATCTGAAATTTGGATTGAAGTAGACCTTTAAAGAAACTTGAAAAAGTTTGTCTCCTGTCTACAGCTCAGTATCTTCTGATGATAAGAATATAGATATTGAAATAAATCAGTCCCAATCATAAAAGCAACTTTTAGATAAACAATCATTCTGTTATAAAGACACATGCACA
>CAUYQU010001638.1:0-13091 GCA_963574635.1 Cheracebus regulus
TGCTTAGTGTTTCTTTCAGGAGCTCTTGTAGGGCAGATCTGGTGGTGATAAAATCTCTCAGTAATTGCTTTTCTGTAAAGGATTTTATTTCTCCTTCACATAAGAGGCTTAGTTTGGCTGGATATGAGATTCTGGGTTGAAAGTTCTTTTCTTTAAGGATGTTGAATATTGGCCCCCACTCTCTTCTGGCTTGTAGGGTTTCTGCTGAGAGATCTACTATGAGTCTGATTGGTTTCCCTCTGTGGGTAACCTGACCTTTCTCTCTGGCTTCCCTTAGCATTTTTTCCTTCATTTCAACCCTGGTGAATCTGATAATTATGTGCCTTGGGGTTGCACTACTTGAGGAATATCTTTGTGGAGTTCTCTGTATTTCTTGAATTTGAATGTTGGATTGCCTTACTAGGCTTGGGAAGTTCTCCTGGATAATATCCTGGAGTGTGTTTTCCAGCTTGGATTCGTTCTCCCCATTGTATTCAGGTACACCAATCAAGCGTAGATTAGGTCTTTTCACATAATCCCATATTTCTTGGAGGCTTTGTTCACTTCTTTTCACTCTTTTTTCTCTTGTCTTGCCTTCTCTTTTTATTTCATTGAGTTGATCTTCAATCTCTGATATCTTTTCTTCTGCTTGATCAATTCAGCTATTAAAACTTGTGTTTGCTTCATGTAGTTCTCGTGCTGTGTTTTTCAACTCCATCAAGTTGTTTATGTTCTTCACTAAGCTGATTATTCTAGTTAGCATTTCATCTAACCTTTTTTTCAAGGTTTTTGGTTTCTTTGCATTGAGTTAGAACGTGTTCCTTTAGCTCAGAAAAGTTTGTTATTATCCACCTTCTGAAGCCTGATTCTGTCAGTTCATCACACTCTTCCTTGGTCATGTTGTGTTCCTGTGTTGTTGAGGAGTTGTGATCCCTTGAAGGAGAAGAGGTGTTCTGGTCTTTGATGGTTTCATCTTTTTTGCACTGGTTTTTTTCCCATCTTCGTGGATTTACCTGGCTGCAGTGTCAGGGAGCTGCTTGATGAGGTCACTTCTCTGCCTGTCAAGGTGCTACTGGGTTTCTAGGGACTGGGGTTTTAGGGACTGGTTTTTTGAGGTTTACTAGGAAAGCTTCGTGTGTCTTTTTTCTTTACACTGGGAGATTAGGCCCTCCTCTTCCACTGACCTGCAGGCCCTGCTGGTTGGTCAAGAACTCTGTCCCGTTGCTAAGTAGGCTTCCTGTGTTTTTTGTTAAAACATGTAGCCCAGTCCCACCCTCTAGTGGTGGGTTTTGCTCTTCCTCCACTGGGCTGGATCATTCAGGGTTCAGTCCAGACTGTGGCACTGCTTACACAACCCGCTAGAGTCAGAGCTTCAGCCCTCTGGAGTTTGTGGGGGAGGGTCGGGACCCGCCCAGCCGCACCAGGCTGTCTCCCCCTTTCAGCTTCCTCTCTCTCCAGTCATGGGGTAGGAGCTCGCTGCGCTGTTCCATCCATCCTCCCGGGAGTGGGGAGGGCGGGGAGTGGGGAGGCGGTGATAGCTTGGTCCACAGGCTCTCTCAGCCGGCTTTTGGGCTTATGCATCTGTTTAGGTCTGTGCACTAATCCGGGACACTGTCCTGGATTATTATTCAACTCCATGCTTGTAATTACTGGGCTTGACTGGCAAAGATCCCCTGTTCTTTGTATTGGTGAGGCTCTGGGGGAAGCACTGAATCTGGACTGGAGTGCCAGAAGAGGAGCCTCCGACTCGCCGGTCAGATGTACTTTCTGGGTGAAGCAGCACCCCTCCCCACCTCGCTCTGCCCTGCCTGGGCTTTGCTCACTGTAGGACCAGACCTATTGAAATGCACCTGGTACCTCAGTTGGAGCTAGGAGATCTCTGGATTCTGGGTCTCTCTCGCTGGGTGTTGTGTGCCGGAGTTGTGCCTACTTGGCCATCTTGGAGTTGGCTGTTTGTTTTTTGAGACGGAGTCTCACTCTGTCGCCAGGCTAGGGTGCGGTGGTGAGATCTCGGCTCACTGCAACCACCACCTCCCTGGTTCAAGCATTTCTGCTGCCTCATCAGCCCGCGTAGCTGGGACTACAGATGCATGCCGACACGCATGACTAATGTTTGTATATTTAGTACAGATGGAGTTTCACCATGTTGGCCAGGATGGTCTTGATCTCTTGACCTCATGATCTGCCCTCCTCAGCCTCCCAAAGTGCTGGGACTACAGGTGTGAGCCACTGCGCCCAGCCTATTCTAAGGTTTTATGTGTGGAAGCACCATGCCCTGAAACAAAACATTGATTTTTAAAGTGCATAATGAACTCTGCATACAGAGTTTGTGTAAGAGGAGAGATGAAAATCTCACATGCTTTAAAAAGGAATATGCAACTTATCTACATACAATAAAATAAAATTTAAATAACAGCAATAGAAGACACAATCTGACATCTGAAAATCAAGGTAGAAATCTCTTTTAAATAAACTTGGCACAATTTTTAAAGTAAGTTATGAACAATAATAATACCTGAATATAGTATGTAAAGGTGCCAATACAACAAAGCTAAAACAATATCCCTAGAAAAATTATTTGCTCTACATTATTTCTAAAAAATAATCTAAGTACTTACCTCAAGAAGGTAAATGAATAAAATTTAAAAATTGCTTGAGAAAATCTATGAAAGGAAATTAACCTAGAGAAGCAGAATATAATTTAACTATAAACCACACAAATAGAATTTAAAAATAAGTGGTAGCCAACATGCCCAATGCAATTTTCTGTGATGAAAGAAATGCTCTATATCTGCATTGTCCATTGCAGTAACTACCACACAAATGTAGTTACAGAATTTCTAGTTTGGCCACTAATTTGGCTATTACTACTGAGGATAAGGCATTTAATTATTTAATTATAATTAATTTACAGTTTATAGACAGTAGTTTATAGTTTATAGCCAGAATATAGTCGTTCCTATGTTGGACAACACAGATCTACAATCTTAGAGGAGGTGGTTAAAATAATGAGATATAGTCGAAACAAAAATGGGTACATATACACCATGGAATATTGTGAAGCCATAGAAAGGAATGAGATCATGTCCTTTGCAGGAACATAGATGGAGCTGGAAGCTATTATTCTCAGCAAACTAACCCAGGAATAGAAAACCAAACACTGTATGTTCTCACTCATAAGTGGGAGCAGAACAATGAGAACACATGGACACTGGGAGAGGAACAGCACACACTAGGGCCTGTTGGAGGTGTTGGAGGCAGCAGGAGGGAGAGCAGCAGGATAAATGGCTAATACATATATGTAGTGGAATATTATTCAGTGTTACACAATCCTGAAGCCCTGTCATTTGCGACAACATGGATGACTTGGAAGGCATTATGTTATATGAAATAGGCCAAACACAGAATGACAAATACTGTATGATTTCACTTGTATTTGAAATCTAAAATCGACAAACTCACAAAAGCAGAGAGTAGAATGGTGGCTGCCAGGGCCAAGGTACAGGAGAAATGGGTAGGTGTGGTTAGAGGACAAAGTCTCAGAAGTACCACATAAATAAGTTCTGGAGGTCTAGTATATAGCACACTGCTTATGTCTAAGAATATTCTATTGCATACTTAAAATTTGCTAAGAGGGTAGATTTTATGTTAAGCATTCTTACCAAAACAAATAATAATAATAAGGTGGGGGGGACTTTGAGAGATGATGGATATGTTTATAATCTTGATAGCGGTGATGCATTCATGGTGTATACTTATCCCCAAACTCACTGAGATGTATACCTTAAATATGTATCGCTTTTTAAATCTAATCATATCTCAGCAAAGTGGATTTAAAAACAAAAATGAGAGGGGATTGGTTAAAAAATTTTAAAGTAGGGGTAGATGTTCCCTTGTTTTTCTCTCTTGGCTTTTTCTTTCCTGCTGCCTGGAATTCAAACATGATAGGTGGAGATTTAGCAGTCAAACTAATGCCTCTTCTCAAGTAGAGCAGAGAAGACAGTGGGAAGGAGCCTGCATTCCCTAATGACTTTGGCACATATCTGTACTAGCCGTGGTAGGTGTAACTGTAGATTTAAGTAAGAGAGAAATAAATTTCTGCCTTGTTTAAGCGACTTCGTTCAGACAGTAATTTCATATACACATAGAGAATATATGTTCTTTATGAGTAGAAAAAACGTTTATGGCATATGGATCATGACAGGTGTTCAACCATGTGGGACAATGCTGATTATGACGACAATGGTGACAAACAGCATCAAATAATAAGCAATGAAAAAAGTGGCTTAATAGTTGTGTATGGTTACTTTATTTAAAGATTCTGCTGCTAATATTCAAAGTATTTGTATGCTGGTGAAAGTTGTATTAGATGTAAACTAAGAAAGTTTACATTACTTAATAAAAAATTATTGATCAACTTTAAAAACAATAAAAATGTTGATAGATTAAACTAAGCATCTGTATTGCAAAGCTACTCTCCCAGCTGGTCTTATGCATAGTAATGATCAAGAATCACCTAATCTAGATCCAACAGATCTTGACCTTTGTAGGTGCTATCAAGATTGAAGGAAGACAATTTTCCTGACTATATGCATACCTCCAGTTAGTAATAGATCTAGAGATCTAGAACTCAAATCCAGACCTCCTCCTTCCATGTGCCATGGTCTTTCACTGTTCTGTTTTGTTCCACTTGGTGAAAAGGATTTGGGAATAAATGACGACATGATTCAACTCCCTCCTCAGCTCTGAGGAATATAATCTTTTCCCAGCAAGCAAGAAGCTCACACAGTAGTGGATGAGGCACATATACATTCAGTAATCTAACATACAAGGCAGTAAGCACTGTAACATAAATAAAGCACTTTGGGGTTTCAGACCAGGAGCGAGTGGGGTGATTCATTCTTGGCAGGGCTAGTAAAGTCTGGGAAGTGTTCACTAACAAAATATCTGGCCATTCACTAAACCAACTGGTTTTTCAACACAGCCTAATTTACTGTAACAATATAAATGGTTGTTTGTTCATAAACTTTCATCTTTTGCCAAAATGTTTGTAGCTGATGTTCCCATTTAACAAGGTTTTCTGGTCAAAATGGTGCACCCACATCATCCTAATGAAATGGCTGTCCAATAAAAAAAGGACTCTCAGTCCTCCCATAAAAGCAATTTTGCATGCATAGAACACCTCTATCTATGAATATCCCTAATGAGGTACAGAAGGACCCTTATTGACCAGAGACATTCCACTGGTGCTAGACAGCCACCGACAGAAGTTTTCTCTGCTTCCTGGAAATGAAGCCAAGCTTTCTTATTTCTTCAGCCATGAGGTTTGCTGTCCTCCTCTTCACCATTTTCTTCTTTATGAGTCAAGTTCTACCAGGTAACAAAATAAACTTGGTAAGAGTAAAGTGCCTAACACCTTACAGGGATTCAATACTCAAAGAGAAATCACCATCACCTATGACCAAAAAGGGGATCTCCTAGGAAATCTGGAAGACACGTTGGCTGAGAGGCCTGCAGCCAGCTAATTCATTAATTCTATAGAGCAGCTCAGTTAGATGAAGTCAATGGTATTTCAAATGTTTGAAACCCTCTTACTCCATCACTAAATCAGGCAAGTTTACTAGCAGTTACTAGATCTCAAAAATTAAAAATCAGGCATTATTCTACTAAATTTTGGTCTCCAAAACTCCTCTACTTTCTTTCAGCAAAAGTTAGTTACCCTAAGACACTGGCATAAGAGCTGTGCTAAAGCTATGGTAGGCTCAGACAGAAGGGATTGGTGGGGGAGTCTCTGAAAATATTACTATAATCTAAGAAATCTTTAACCTATTGCTCTCTAGTACTGCTGGTCTCTGGGGCTCGACTTTTCCCCTTAAGGCTCCATCTCAAACCCTGGCCTTCCATCTTCTTTCTCAGCATCTAGTCTTGTCATGTAGAACATAAACACAGGGTCCAGGGATGACTCTGCCACAGAGCATAGCCTACTGCATTCAGCATGCAAACATTAATCACAGGCATAAGGCCCCTTGCACAGACATGCTTTGGAGAAGTGTGTGTAGGACTTCTTGGATTTGCCCAAGGAGGTTACCAGACACCCAAAATAGATCAGAAAATTTTCTAGAACTCCTGAACATGTATATTGACAGAAAAATAAGCAACTTATTGCCTCTATTGTTGCTGTTTTGTAGAGGAAAAAATTAAGGCCCTGGAAACTGAAGTGCTTTTCCCAACAGAGGTGTAAATGTCAGAGTCAAGGCTTTGTTTTCACATCCCGGCTTTCCCTACACACCCCACCGTAGTATTCTGTTGTGCTGTTCCTTTGTATGACTGTCCAAAGCCTGGTTTAAGTTAATACAGCATATCAAGTTGTATTAACTTAATATGTTAATATATATGTTTCACTCTTAATATATACAATGGTTTCTAGAGAAAAATTGCAACTTCAAAGACCAGTGCCAGAGATATAAGAAGTAAGTGAATGAAGTCACAGGATGTAACAAGTATTGGCACAGATATATTTGTGTATTAAATACATAGGAATATTGTTCCCTTCCACGAAAAAAGAAAAAAAATCTAACAATTCCCTTAAAGTATATTATCTTTTAGGTCTGCATTTTGGTTCTACTTTTGAAAGATACATCTATTATAACCTATCATATATATATATATATATATATATATATATATATGTAAATATATATATACACACACATATATATACACATATACATATATATACACTGTGTGTGTGTGTGTGTAAATAAAAAGAGAGGAGCCAAAAGAGATTTTCTTCTCTTTCATTCCAGGAAAATCTGTAGTACAAGACATTATATTTTTTAAAAGGCTGATATCTCCCATCCGTTTTAGGAGATAGTAAGGAATAAGAAAGATGAATGAACTAAAATGTGCCTGCTCTAGAACCTGTAAAGGAGAGCAGGCTACTTACCTCCAGCCTTTTGTTATGTAGGTGTACCCAATATTCTCGGATTTTTCAAGAACACCAAAAAATTCAGATTTTTGTGTGACAGCAGGTTTTTAAGTGTTTAAAAAATTAACAGCACAGAAAAAAAAATCCACACAAGATTATTCTCAGGCACTGCCCCCTGCATTCATGCAATTCAGTACAAATTAAGAGACTTATGAATATTTACAGTAACTCTCTTCTGTGTGCAGTCAGGGGCAAATTCAAGGAGATCTGTGAGTGTCCAAATGGCTCCTGCTGAAACTTTTGCATTGAAACAGAAATCCATGTTGGGAGATGTTTAAATAGCCAACTCTGCTGCCTGCCTCTGGGGAATCAACCAAGAGTTGAGAGCACTACACCCAAAAAGGACTGAAGCCTGTTTTTTGGATGTTTCAGATCCTCTTTTTCTCTCTCCCTCTCCTGCTCTCCCCCTCTCCCCTTTTCTCACAGAGATTTTTGTTGAATCCTCAATAAAGAATAAAGCAAAACCAGCAAGCACAAAACCTCTTTTGAAAGTTTATATTACTGGCTGGGAATGGTGGCTCATGCCTGTAATCCCAGCACTTTGGGAGCCCAAGGCAGGTGGATCAGGAGGTCAGGAGATCGAGACCATCCTGGACAACATGGCGAAACGCTGTCTCTACTAAAATACAAAAATTAGTCGGGCATGCTGGCAGGCGCCTGTAATCCCAGCTACCTGGGAGGCCGAGGCAGGAGAATCGCTTAATCCCAGCAGGCGGAGGCTGCAGCGAGCCAAGATTGCACCACTGCACTCCAGCCTGGGCGACAGAGTGAGACTCTGTCTCAAAAAAAAAAAAAAGGCTTATATTACGTGTTATGACTTGATTACTGTTTGGTTTCCAGTATCCTACCTGATCTGAAACTAAGCATCACATATGAAGGAAAGTTACAGTCATTTTCAGACAAGCAAATGCTGAGACAATTCACCATTACCAAGCCACCACTACAAGAATGCTAAAAGGAGCTCTAAATCTTGAAAGAAATCCTGGAAACACATCAAAACAGAATCTCTTTAAAGCATAAATCACACAAGACCCATAAAACAAAAATACAAGTTAAAAAACGAAGTTTGCAGGCAACAAAGAGCGTGAGGACTGCAATGGTACCTCACATTTCAATAGTAACGTTGAACGTAAATGGCCTAAATGCTCCACTTAAAAGATGCAGAACCACAGAATGAATAAGAACTCACCAACCAACTATCTGCTGTCTTCAGGAAACTAACCTAACATATAAGGACTCACATAAACTTAAAGGGGTGGAAAAAGGCATTTCTTGCAAATAGACAACAAAATTGAGCAGGAGTAGCTATCCTTATATCAGACAAAACAAACTTTAAAGCAACAGCGGTTAAAGAGACAGAAAGACATTATATAATGGTAAAAGACCTGTTCCAACAGGAAAACACCACAATTATAACCATATATGCACCCAACACTGGAGCTCTCAAATTTATAAAACAATTACTAGTAGGCCTAAAAAATGAGATAGACAGCAACACCATAATACTGGGTAACTTGAATACTCCACTGACAGCCCTAGGCAGGTCATCAAGATAGTACGTCAACAAAGAAACAATGGGTTTAAACTAAACCCTGGAACAAATGGACTTAACAGATATATACAAAACCTTTCATCCAGCAACCACTGAATACACATTCTTTTCAATAGCACATGAAAATTTCTCCAAGATAGACCATGTGATAGGCCATAAAATGAGCCTCAGTAAATTTAAGAAAATTGAAATTGTATCACGCACTCTCTCAGACCACAGTGGAATAAAAGTGGAAATCAATTCCAAAAGGAACCCTCAAAACCATGTAAATATATGAAATTAAATAACCTGCTCCTGAATGAGCAGGGGGTCAAAAATGAAATCAAGATGGAAATTTAAAAATTCTTCACACTGAATGACAATAATGACACAATCTATCAAAAGCTCTGGCATACAGCTAACGTGGTGCTAAGAGGAAAGTTCATAGCCCTAAATGCCTACATCAAAAAGTCTGAAAGAGCACAGGTAGACCATCTAAGGTCACACATCAAGGAACTAGAGAAACAAGAACAAACCAAATGCAAACCCAGCAGAAGAAAGAAAATAACCAAGATTAGAGCAGAACTAAATGAAATCGAAACAAAAAAATACAAAAGATAAATGAAAAAAAATCTGGTTCTTTGAAAATATGAATAAAATTGATAGAGCACTAAGATTAACCAAGAAAAGAGGAGAGAAAATCCAAGTAACCTCACTGAGAAACAAAACAGGAGATATTACAACTGGCACCACTGAAATACAAAAGATCATTCAAGGCTACTGTGAACACCTTTATGCTCACAAACTAGAAAACCCAGAAGAGATGGATAAATTTCTGGAAAGATACAACTCTCCTAGCTTAACTCAGGAAGAATTAGATACCCTGAACAGAGCAATAACAAGCAGGAAGATTAAAATGGTAAATTTGAAATTACCAACAAAAAAGAGTCCAGGACCACATGAATTCACAGCAAAATTCTATCAGACATCAAAAGAACAGGTACCAATTCTTTTGACACTATTCCATCACCAGTGATATAAAATAAGTAAGTTTAGAGATCTCATGCACAACACCAGAACTGTAGTTAATAATGTATCATTTGCCAGAAATTTGCCCAGAGTAGATATTAGATACTTTCAACACAAAAAGTGAGATGACATGTTAATTTGCTTGATTATGGTAATCATTATACTACATATATATACAAGCATAATATTGTATGTCTTAAATACAATAAAAAGAAAGTGGATGCATAAGGCATCCACTTATAAACCTAAGTTGATGATCATATAAAGTTGATCATATAAAGATGTGATTTATGACAATAAAAGCATAAAGGAGGGGCAGAACTATATAGAAACAAGGTTTTATATACTATGAAAATTAAGCTGGTATCAATCCAAACTAGACTGTAGTAAATTAATATGTTAATTTTAATGCCCAGAGTAACCATTAAGAAGGTAACTCAAAAATAGGTAGTACACTGGGGGCAGGGCCCAGATGGCTGACCAGAAGCGCCACAATCGGAGGCTCCCATCATTTTTGTTCTTCAATTCTTTCATCTTTCATTATTGCCTTCCTTTGTATTAAGTATTTAAATGTTAACATTTCTAGTGTATCATTTTAATTCCTTGTTCTTGTACTACATATTTTTTTATTTTTTATATGAC
This sequence comes from Cheracebus regulus, assembly GCA_963574635.1. Classification (NCBI taxonomy): domain Eukaryota; kingdom Metazoa; phylum Chordata; class Mammalia; order Primates; family Pitheciidae; genus Cheracebus; species Cheracebus regulus. The sequence goes on from CAUYQU010001638.1 coordinate 10,170, forward strand.
TGAAACTTCTACCCTTTGGCTTCCATCTTCTGTCTTCCACACCCTCCCCCACACCACCTCTTCTAACCTTCCTATTTCTTGGGGGTTTTGTGGGAGTTTTTTATTTAGGGTCTACCTATAAATTAGATAATGAAGTATTTTTCTTTCTGTGCCTGCATTATTAGAATAATGTCTTCATCTATGTTGATGCAAATGACAGAATCTTCTTTATAAAATGGAGTGATATTTTATTATGTATATAATTCCTTTACCCAACTGTTTATAACACTTAGGTTGTTTCAATATCTTGGGTATTGTGAATAATGCTGCAATTTGCAGTTTTGTTTTTAAATCAGAAGAAAAGAGGATATTGTGTATATATTCTAAAGTTACCTTTATTAAAGGTACACAGACATGCACATAAACACACACACACCAGCATTTTTTATTCCTTTATGTGGATTGAAATTACTATGTAATGTTCTTTCATTTCAGCCCAAATAACTCCCCATAGAATTTTTTATCATCCCACTGTATTCTTATAAGAGGTCAGCTGTAAATGTGTTGTAATCACTAATACACTAGTCTTTTCTTATCTGCAATTTTACTTTCCATGGCTTCAGTTACCTATGGTCAACTTTGGCCTGAAAATATTAAATGGAAAATTTCAGAAATAAACAATTTTTGATTGCATGCCACTGGAGTAGCATGATAAAATCTCATGCTATCTCACTTCATCCCACTGGGGATGTGAACCATTCCTTTGTCCAGCGTATTCATCCTGTTTATGCTACCAACTCATTAGTCAATTAGCACCTGTCTTGGTTATCAGATTGACTGTCATACTATCACAGTTCTGTGTTCAAGTAACCCTTATTTTACTTAATAATGGCCCCAAAATGCAAGAGTACTCTCCCTAATTTATATATTAAAATTATTAAATTTTAAACTTTGATTAAAGGTTATTATAAGTATGTATTAAAAAACATAATACGTATATGATTCAATACTCTCCATGGTTTCAGGCATTCACTAGGAATTTTGAAATATATCCCTCATGGATTAGGAGGAACTACTGTACATGATAAGTCTCTTCTCTCCTGCTGTTTCCAAGATTTACTCTATAGCTTTGGATTTGAACCATTTGGTTATGATATGTCTTTGTGTGGTCTCTGTCCATTTATCCATGTAGAGCACGCTGAGCTTCTTGTACATGTTTTTTTCATAAAATTTGGAAAGTATTAGACAACTATATCTTCAAATATACTTTCTGTACCTTTCTCTTTCTTTTCTTTTTGGAACTTCCATTATGCATATGTTGATATCTTGATGGTATTCCACAGGTCTATTAAGCTCTATTTCTTCATTCTTTTCCCTGTTATTTTCTCTAACTGGATAATCCCAATTGACCTATTTTCAAGTTCACTAACTATTTTTTGTACCACCTCAAATCTGCTGTTGAGCCCCCTAGAGCATTTTTCATTTCAGTTATTTTATCTTTAAACTCCAGAATTTCATTTGGTTTCTTTTACAATATACACACATATACACACACACACACACACACATATAATTATGTTTTTTAAATTAATTTATATTGATATTCTCTATTTTGTGAGATATCATTCTCATGTTTTTCTTTAGTTCCTTAGATGCAGTTTCCTTTAGCTCTTTGAACATATCTAAAATAGTTTATTTAAAGTCTGTTTCTATTGAGGCCAATGTCTAGGCCTCCTCAGGGGTAGTTTTTATTAACTGCATTTTTTCCTTTCCATGTGCCATACTTTCTTGTTTTTTTTTCTTTTTCATGTCTCATCATTTTTTTTGAAAACCAGACATTTTAAACATGATAATGTGGCCACTCTAGAAATAAGATTCTCTCTCCTCCCCATGTTGTACTCCATGTTGTAGTTATACATTTGTTTGTTTAGTGTCTTTTCTGAATTAACTTTGTGGTTTCCATTTTTTGTCACCTATGTCCATTAAAATATTTCTTCCATTAGCTTAGATGTCAGCTAATAACTTGACAAAGATTTCCAAATATGAAAATCTAGTCCTTGCAGAGGGGCTTTCTGTATGTTTTGGGCCATGCTTTCAACACTCAGCAAGGCAGTTTACAACCCTGCCTTGGCCTACACTTTCTGCTTGTGCAGGGAAGGTAGAAATTTCTCAGATTTTTACTGAACACACACACAGCCTTGACATACACATCATTTTGCAAATTCTCAGAAATACATTGAAGCTTCTCAAAGCCTATATTCCCAAAAGCATCTCATTCCCAGTACTTTCTCTCAAGCTTTCTGTTTACTCTATTTTTTCCTCCAGTGCTCAGGCAGCAGTATTTATAATGCTTTTCTGTAAGTGTTTTCTACAGCCCTCCCCTGCCACTAAGTAGCGGGTTTACAACTGAGTGAGATCCAGATTAGATGAAAAAACAAGGTTTTTGAAAATGTATTCCAGGGAGTCAACAGACAGATTAATTTTTCATAAATGAGGTTCGTTCTGTTACTTCTGGCATTGATACTAAGAATCTGGGCATTATTTTCAAGACTGCTGCTTACCTGTAGAATGAAGAATGGAAATAGGGTAAGTTAAAAACCACAAGTCAATGTTCTTACTGAGACCAGACATTTTGCTTGAATTAGCACTCCCTAGGTTGCTGAAAACCTTTGGTTAGTTGTTTTTTTTTTTTAATTGCATTTTAGGTTTTGAGGTACATGTGAAGAACATGTAAGATTGTTGCATAGGTACACACATGGCAGTGTGGTTTGCTGCCTTCCACCCCATCACCTACATCTGGCATAACTCCCAATGTTATCCGTCCCCAACTCCACACCCCCTGCTGTCCCTCCCCCTTGTCCCCTCCCCCACATAACACAGTGTGTTCTGCTCCCCTCCCTGTGTCCCTGTGTTGTGCTTGTTGAACACCCACCGCTGAGTCAG